>UNPR01000053.1:0-188240 GCA_900536425.1 Hymenoscyphus linearis | reverse complement strand
GGGCATAGCGTAGATTCTCTGTTGTAGACTATAAATAATAGCTAGCTCTAGGACTTTCTTAGAAGGCTCGCGATCAATCTTAACCTTCTTCTAGAGTAGTCTTTTATACGCTCTTAGTAATTCCCTAATATATTAATCGCCTTCTTCTAAATCGAGTTCGACTTAACCTAGTCGTCGTACTCGCTATATCTTTCCCTCCGAATACAACTTATAAGGAGTTCGGTGCTCTATTAGCTGTGGCTTCTAAGTATTCCGACCTCGTCGTACTCTACAACTTTAATAACGATTGGTTTATTCGAGTGTTTACTAACCTTACTACCTCCCTTCGACAGTTATAAACTAACGCCGAGAATCTTAATATCTAAAACTAACTTTATATTAATAAGGTTAGTACACTTTAGTTATAGGTCTAGGGATTTATTGATTAATCTAATTAAGTTATAGACCTTTAGGATTAAGTTATAGGTCTTTAAGATTAACTTAACTAAGCTGTAAGCTAAGTTACGGGTCTTTAGGGCTAACTTTAGTCGTATACCGATTAGACCGATTAGGTTATAAATCTTTAGAATTAAGTTACAGGTCTTTAAGGCCAAATTAGGGATTACTAAGGCTAGATTTAACAGCTCTCTACTACTGGTTCCTCGGATACTTAAGCTTAGATTACAGGTCTATAGAACAATATTACTACTCTTTAAGCTACAGTTATACGCGAGAAGGGTTTGGCGGTCTACTTTCAGAAGTTAAGTATAGGTAGTAATACTAGTAGTAGTAGTAGTTCCTCCTCGAAGCGCCACCGACATCCTCTCCCTTTCGGTGGCAAGGACCGACACAAGCCTACCGATTTACAAAGCTTTATTTAAGACGTTAAGATTAAGTTAAGTACTGTGACGGTTCTGACCATCACGTGCCATTTGTATCACGTGACGTCGCTTAGCGACCCACACCATGTCTGTAGACTCAGGCTCCCTCGAGCTCTCCTCTTCTCTTCAGCTTAGAATTTTTGAATAGACAGTTCCACCGTGCCAAACTTATACCTGGCGTAGTCGTGCATTCGTGCGCGGTCCATCAGCTGTGCGTGTCGTCACAAGTACTAGAATGACTACCAAGCGAGACCCTGACGTCCTTCGACCAAAGCAACGGAAAAGGACACAAAATCATCGTTAAGTTCAAATAACATACGAATTTAATGACAAAATAGATAATTAAGGAGACTACAAATAGAATGAATCATTTCCTCTGTTTTATGACCTAATATTTTGTCTGCCAGCCTTTTGCCTTGATACAAGCCTCTATCCTCCAAGGCAACCTCTCCCACGGTTTTGTGAAGGTTCCGTGTGGTGTCCGCCGCCAAAGCTCTTAAGAGCGTTCTATGGCCTTGATAGTATGTATACTATCACGGGCAAGGTGGGGGTATTGCTCGTTAAGTATTTTCTTGAGGATTCCCTAGATGTGTTTAATTGTGACAGTTCTGGTTCCAGACCTGCCACGTGACCTCTTACCGCCTGGCAGAATCCTGTATATTAGCATCGTTCAGAGCTGTCTTAGCTCTTCACCTTAGTATTCTAAGAATGGATCAGTTCTACCATCACACGTCGTTCTGCTCCGTCACAGGTAGGAGTAGAAAATGGTAAGGGTTTGAGAGCGAGAGTAGTTAGAGGCTTTAGTCATCTTTTGCACCTAAACGTATTTCCCTATATTTCGCTGGTCTTTCAATTAGTTTTACTAGCATTATCAGAAATGAAAAACATTGTTGTAACCAACATACCCGCAATACCCTTAGTAGATTCATGCGTGCCAAATCACTTAGGTAGAGGTGGTAAAGGTCCTATGTGGAGGGGCAGGACTCGGTGGAATTTGTGGAGCTAAGGTCCTGTAAAAAATACGTTTTGCAGCCATGGCTAAAGTGGATTATGACGATTGATCTAGTGTCAAAATTAAAAGACTCAAACCTTCTGCTGCTATAAGAAGGTATAAGGGCTTCCGATACCACATGTCATCAGTTAATGTAATATTTGTCATCGTGTTATAGCTTGGTTCTGTGACCCGCCGCTTTTGACCTGTAATGATTTAATGCTTAGTACTAACCTGTTCTTTTGAGGATTCTATTAATGTCATCCGTCATCGTAGAGCTTCAAGTCATGATAAGGTAAAAGCAGCGACCTAAAACTTGAGGACACATGGTGATGACGAACACTGTACTAACTGCCATCATTCTAGCGCTGAATATGTGTGCTTATACAAAACTGAAAATGGTGTGTAAAGGGAAGACCAGAATCGAAGCTTACTATAACCGCTTTTGGTCAGGCATGATTTCATGCTGAAGGTGTGAAGCCGTTCATTGACAACGGTTCTTCTTAACGGTCATCATGAGAGGTCGAAGCGGCGGCTTAAAACCTGAAGCCATAGGGTGAAGACTAGGGCGGACTGCGTATGGCTCATTCAAACTTGAAGAGAAACGATAGTTGACTATATAGTGTATTGTTCATAAACGGAAAGTTTCGAAATTAGAGGCTAGGCTTCTACGGTCGTAACAACTATCAGAGATCTGACGTCTATCTCAGGGTTAGGGTTATGCTTTATAAACTTCTCCTAGCTTTCTTTCAAAAAGATCTAGCAAAAAGGCAAGGAAGAGACCTAAGGCCTTGCTACGTATCTCGGAGCACGATGGCAAAGTCCTTACCAAAGTTAAGCGCCGCGCATATCGATTAGGCATGAGTCTTTTTAACTGCTGCGGAATTGCTTTTGGTTGGTCCAGTTTGATTGGTATAATTCCTGTGTAAGTGGAACTCTTACTCAAGTATTCTAATGTTCCAATACTAATTGGTGTTTTTATCTCGGAATATAACGTTTAAGATGAGTGCTAGCATAGAAAATGAATACCAGCATAAAATCATCATTTGTCTTAGCCCTTTTAGTCAGCCCTAAAAATGTGACAGCCTAGATGTCGTAACACTATAATTAGGCTGCCACATTTTTGCTAGGTCGCCCTTAGGCGGAACAACCTCATCAGCGATCAAGCCAGACGTCTTGATCGAGAGAAAAAAACAATGTCAAGTTAGAACGACCCAAGAACCGCCGCTATTCGTGAAGTGTTCGTACGAGAGGTGGGCATCACAGACCAGGAGTGAAACCCTAGTCCATGCCGTGAAGGGCCCCTGATCCTCCCTCCCGCTCGAAGCAAACCCCTTCCACGCACCAGGGCCATATGCATGCATCCTCTCTTTCCCTCAAAACAAACAGCACCGCTTGAGGAGTCCAGAAACCGCCGCGAGCAAACAAATCAGTCCCCTGCTTCCGAGCATGAATTCAAGGTGACAAACGTCGCCTACACGCCTGATTATTTACTACGGGTTACTTCTATAATGTAAGTAGATAAATTTGTTCTGCCTCGTCAATTGATTCGAGTGCTATATCAGCGATACTTATGAATTCCTTGAATTCGTACCGTCTCCTAAAGAACTGGCACATAGTATAACGTTCGAACCTACGTGGCGGAAAACCCGGTGTGCCGGAAAATTAGACAAATTCCAACATTCACAAGGCTGCTATATAAATAGGGAAAATGTAATAAACCTGGTGGCAAGTTTGAATATAATCTTTTTTTGTTATAGTTTATTTGAAGAAGGATATTACGGAGAAGAATCTATGATCCTTGTGATCTTTTTGGTCGTTTCCGGCACATCGAGTTTTCCACCACTTCGATAGTATAGCCAGGCTCTGCTCTGCTGCAAAATCACCTCTTCCGCTCTCTTCTCTTCACGATGATAGCATCCCCCTGAAACGAAGCATATGTAGTTGTACTGAACGGAGATCCTACGGGAGTTTAGGGGTGTCGGGTGTCCGGAGCTGGAAGACTGTGTTTCGAGTAAGCATGAACAAGGCGCAAATGAACCTTTAAAGAGGATGGACCTACAGCTGGATAGCTTTTCCCGCAACCTCCTTATCGTCGCTGTAAGTCAGTGCCTGGACTGCTTGTTCGAAACTCATCCACACCGGGTCAAAATCCTCCCCTTCCTCTTGTGTCCCTGTGACAGGCTCCGCGTTCGAATCCCCTTCCCCGATGTACCAGAAGATGAGCTTGAGTTTGCCGTCGTTTGTATCACGTTGGGTGAAGGCAAAAGCCTCTGTGTTCAACTCGCTGGCCGGTTTTGTAACTGCCCTTGGGGTCGCGAGTGTGGGAATCTTACAAGGGAGGAGAGATACCCGTACACCTGTCTCCTCATAGGTTTCTCGAATTGCGACATCCTCCAGGCCCTCTTCGATGTTCTTGCGACCTTTGGGTAGTAAAAACTCCTTTTCTTTCTTCCAAAAAAGAAGGAGCATCTTATCATGAACAAGATCCACAGTGACGGTACCACAGCTAATAACGAAAGTATCAGAAAAGCGGGGTTGAATGTTGGAGCTTGGCGGCGGCTTGTGAAGAGACGCGGCTTGAGTGCCAAAGGCAGGAAGACGTAGTGAGATGTGATTGAAACGGAGAACGGGCAGATTGCCCTCGGAAGCTTGCTGTATTTCCAAGTTAGTGCTTTGGTAGGACGTAATATTGTCGATGGCTGAGTGTGAGGGCTCGAGTGAATGTGGTCACGTGTGGGTTTGATTGAATGTGGTTACGTATATGTTTGTTAATTCGCTTAGTAAATGTTGTTATAGATAGAGCTGCCTCAACTGGCCTAATAGGGTATAGCGTAGATTCTCTGTTGTAGACTATAAATAATAGCTAGCTCTAGGACTTTCTTAGAAGGCTCGCGATCAATCTTAACCTTCTTCTAGAGTAGTCTTTTATACGCTCTTAGTAATTCCCTAATATATTAATCGCCTTCTTCTAAATCGAGTTCGACTTAACCTAGTCGTCGTACTCGCTATATCTTTCCCTCCGAATACAACTTATAAGGAGTTCGGTGCTCTATTAGCTGTGGCTTCTAAGTATTCCGACCTCGTCGTACTCTACAACTTTAATAACGATTGGTTTATTCGAGTGTTTACTAACCTTACTACCTCCCTTCGACAGTTATAAACTAACGCCGAGAATCTTAATATCTAAAACTAACTTTATATTAATAAGGTTAGTACACTTTAGTTATAGGTCTAGGGATTTATTGATTAATCTAATTAAGTTATAGACCTTTAGAATTAAGTTATAGGCCTTTAAAGCTAACTTTAGTCGTATACCGATTAGACCGATTAGGCTATAAGTCTTTAGAATTAAGTTATAGGTCTTTAAGGCTAACTTTAGTCGTATACCGATTAGACCGATCAGGTTATAAATCTTTAGAATTAAGTTACAGGTCTTTAAGGCTAAATTAGGGATTACTAAGGCTATTAATAGCTCTCTACTACTAGTTCCTCAGATACTTAAGCTTAGATTACGGGTCTATAGAACGATATCGCTGCTCTTTAAGCTAAAGTTGTACGCGAGAGAGGTTTAGCGGTCTACTTTTAGAAGTTAAATACGGGTAGTAATACTAGTGGTAGTAGTAGTGGTTCCTCCTCGAAGCGCTACTAAGATCCTCTCCCTTTCGGTGGTAAGGACCGACACAAGCCTGCCGATTTATAAAGCTTTATTTAAGACGTTAAGATTAAGTTAAGTATAAATGCTAATTAGTAGACCACCGAGCCTGAGCGTATAAAGTTTGTGCTCGGTTACTTAGAAGGAAACGCGCGCCGACACTTCGATCGATATCTTACTCCTAATACTACTTTTAAGGTAACTATAAGTTCTGTCTTATAGATGTTTAACTATTTAACATCTACTTATAGTAATAAGTTTAGCCGAGAAACAGCTATAAAGTTACTTTTAAATAAGAAGTAAGGACAACGTAATACTATTAAGTTCTTACTTAAGTAGGTCGGTTTAGTATTAGAGGCTAAGGCGGAAGGATTTGTCGCGATATCTATTTTAAAGGCCGCCCTTTACCCCGAAGTACACCGTTAAGTCTTAAGTAAAGGTAGTTATTTAGAGAATATTTAGTTAGACGATATAATTAAGTTAGTTAAGACTACTTATAATACTTACTTAGCCGCTTTAGGACCCGGTTACGCTAAGAAGGGTACTACTATTACAATAGTCCTATAATCTACTCGGTCTATTCCCGCCGCTACTACTACTACTAGTAACCCTATAGAAATCGACGCTACTCGGGTTAGTACTACTAAGCCTGTTTAGACTTAGAAGTTTATTAATAAGAGACGAATTCCGCGTAACTAGGATGAACGTAAGGCTCGTCGAGAGTTTTAGTTTAAAAACAATTTATACTTCTACTGTTCTAGCGACAAGTATATAAAGACCGCCTACCTAGCTTTAAAGGTAAAGGAAGATAAGAAGAAGGAGGAAGAGAAGAAGTTAAACGAGGGAAAAGCCTAATCTCTAGTAATAGTCGCCTCTAGAGACGACGAACAAAGAAGATAAACTTAGTATTATCGTCGTTAGAGGAAAGATAGAAAAATATAATAGAGATTCTATATAGGTTATTAGATAAAAATAAAAACCTAACTTTATCTATATACTCTCTACTTAACTCTAGCGCTTCCGTCGAATGTTTTATTAATTCTAATTTTACGTAAAAACAAAGATTCTTATTATACTCCCTCTCCCGACCTCGCCGATTATAAACTGTTAATAGCACCCCCTCGTCTACTAGGGATATTACTTACGTTGCTGTCCTAGACCTTTAAGTCGGTAAGTATATCGACTAGGATTAACGATTCTATATTACTAAGTTAGCCTCTTATAAGGTTATTTTTAGTAAACCCTAGCTTTTAAAACATAATCTAGTAGTAGATTAAAAAGCTAATAAGATTACTTTTTGTTGGGATATATAGTATTCACAAGTCACATGTTTACATAGTCATATGATGCAAGCGTTCGAGTACTTAAGTCCTCGAACACTTCATCCTTAGTTAGCCCTTCAATCGATTATTATACTTTACAAAGAGAGTATATTAGTTTACCCTATTTTACACCAACACTGATCAGTGTGTGTACACAGATCAAAAGAGGCTAAACCATCACAAGTACAGTTATCTCGAGATCACATATGTCACCTTTTTAAAGCTTTTAAAGAGTACGCCTTTATACAGTACCTCAGAGTAGGCATCCTACTACGTAACAGACGACTACCGTAGTAACGATAAAATCGGAAACTACAAAGAGCTATTAAGATAGTACCTTAGAGTAGGCATCCTACTATCTTGCTAACGAAGGGCCAGCCGAAATAGTACCTTAGAGCAGGTATCCTACTATTTTAACTGTCTTAGACAATTAGAACTCGATCTCTTAATTAAGTACCTTTAAGCTTAAGTAATAATAAAACGACAAAACACTCGTACTGTAAAAGTCCTAAAATCGACTTAGAACAGCGGACTAGTAAGGACCCTCAAAATACCACGGATATCAACGGACAAACACTACCCTACCACTTCTACTATAGAACTTAAAATTAGACTATTCTTTTTACACTTTTTATAAACTTTTTAAGGTATAGGAACGGATCAATCGGCGTTGTTCTATAACGTAGATTTAGTAAAAATTTTCCCTATCTTTTTACGTTGTAATACCACCTTACTAAGCGACCCGCCCTATAATACCTACAACAATACTTTAAAAGAATAACACACCACACTCCTATACAAGCCTAGAATTCACCTTAAATCGTTCCTTTATACTAATAATCAAGACAATCTTTAACAATATTACCGGTTTTACTACGTTGTAGTATCTAAAGACTATACTCTTTAACGACCGGACTTCTCGGACCCCTGTCCTACTACTATTACTACTATTAGTACACCTTATTAAAACCTTCACTCGAAGAGCCTTCCGCAAGAGCCTAGGTCTACCACCAGCTCTTATAAAGTAGAACAAGATCCTCAAAGTCTTCGCTCTTCTACTCTCTTGTCTTATCCTCATTCTCTCCTTCTTACAGCGTGCTAAGCGAACGTAAAGGACACCTAACATGCCGCTAAAGAAAGCCGTCGCCACCGTCGCTACTACCGCCACTGTAAGGGAGCCCGACTCTGACTCTGTCTCAGAGAGTCTAGAGTCACCCTAGGAACTACCTTAAATCAGTAGGACAAGACGGCTAGCGTTAATAGTAGACAACACCGATAAGTCAGGCTATGTTATACGTATAATAGAATTATACAAGGAATTTACGTTAATAGACGAAATACTCTAGTATAAGTTTAAAGAAGACTTCGAAGGATAGACTAAGGCTCGCTTTAATAACGTAAAACTATAGCGCGTAGTACAACTACGAGTATACCTCTAGAAACGCGGAGTCTAGATACTATAGATAATCTAAAGAAGAGTATCGGTAATATAAACCCTTATAGACACTCTCGAGGACGAATAGGAATACGAATAGATAATCGACGAAGTAAAACAATATAAGCGACAATACCGAAACCTCCTGTCCGACAAGTTAATAGGTATGGCAGAAGAAGTAGAGAGACAGCACTCTAATATGACCCTACGCCTTGAACAAAGTTTAAACTATTAAGCCCTAGCTGTCTAGTAACAACCTGTCTAACAACCTGTTTAACAACCTATCTAACAACCTGTCTAACAACCTGTCTAGCAACCTGTCTAACAACCTATTTAACAAGTACTAATAATGCCAGCAACAACCGTCGGACGCCAGGTATAGTTTACTACTGCTCCTTTAACTTCAATTAGCTAAAACCTCGCCCTAGGACTACTCTAACAACAAGGATTATAAACACCTACCCTAGGAACAAGGCTATAAGGAACATCGGAATACCAGTTAGAAGTCGACCTATAGCTAATACCGGCCGGCTACGGAACCCCCCACCAGAATTCTAGTACAACAGGCCTATTCGGACTAAGAACAACTAACACTATAAGCCAAGAATCACACCCCGCCGCCGTAGTAAAACCCCTACAACCGGAGGACACAACCCCTTTCCTAGAGGACTTAAAGGCTATAATCTCGCCTAGACAGTCCTACTCCTTCGGACAAGAACTCTCTAACGTCGGTAAAATCTATAGGGATAACATAAAGTTCGGTAGTATAAGAGATAACTTCCTCGAACGACTAGCCGTGTTTATAGACGTCTATACTAGTTGTAACCTACTATAAAGTAGCTACTCTCTTGTACTACCTATAATGCTAAAAGGACTCGCCTTATCGTTTTACGACACCTTAATTAGGGCTACAAACAAGAGGTTCGATATAGCCTATACGATAATTTTACAACGCTTCGAAAATAGGTCCTACTAACTATACAGCCTCGCTACGTAGAATAGAACAACACTGTCGTACGTCATATTATAAAACCCCGGAAAGAGCCTGTCTAAATACTTCTCTATCCTCCTAAGCGAGCTACAAACAATTTATCCTCGACTTAAGTAAAG
This sequence comes from Hymenoscyphus linearis, assembly GCA_900536425.1. Classification (NCBI taxonomy): domain Eukaryota; kingdom Fungi; phylum Ascomycota; class Leotiomycetes; order Helotiales; family Helotiaceae; genus Hymenoscyphus; species Hymenoscyphus linearis. Next base: position 178,867 of record UNPR01000053.1, on the reverse strand, counting down.
CTTATAAAGCGACGCTTTCTATATTAACCACCTTATAATCGGATGTCGCTCGGTACCCGCCTACCGCCTAGCATGCGTAAGCCTACCACCACGTCTAATAGACTTTATCGAACAACTATAAGGTGTAATACTCGTATGGGAAGCCACAAGCAGCCAGGCAAGTTCTATATATATACAGGATCAAGATTAAGGAGAAACCGCCGCGTAGTTTATAAACCGACAATTCTACTAAAGTAACCGCGGTAGAGGCTCGTTACGTAGTTTACCCCAAGGCTTATCTAGGGGTCGCTTCTAATCCTACAATAACACTAGAACAAGCTAGAATTCCTTAAACCATAGGAACACAAGGGACAGGAAATACTACGTTTATAAACGATCTAGATACATTTTATATAATTATACACTAGAGGAACAAGCAGCAGCTAGAAAAGCCTTTAACAATAGACACCCGGGCCGGAACTCGGACTCCTACTATAACACTTTCCTAGCTGAATTCGAGCCGGAACAAGAGACCCTTATAGTAATAGAAGACCTCGACAATATCCTCGATTAAGAGGATAACTATAAAGAAGACTAAGGCACGTAGCCTAAAGTCTACTATTAGGAAGACACGACAGACTATATTCGTAAAGGCGAAGTATTTATATCGAGCGTCGGAAGTATTAACAATATCGATACGTAGAAAATAATAGACTATTTCTATAACGAGGCCTTTTTATATATAACCACCGCCGGAATCCTATTTTCCCTAAAATCTAGGGACATTAAAACATTATTACTCTAGTACCCGGAATTATACTTTTTCGGCCTCTTAATCGACATAGGAGCCGTAGGAGTATCGTTAGTAGGACACGCCCAATTTTCGGTATATTGTTTAATCTATCCTACTACTAAAATAGATAAATTAACAGCCGGAACCACTAAGGTTAGATACGGGATAGGCTCTATCGAGAACGTCGGGTCTGTTACCGTAGACTCGCCTATAGGCTACGTCACTTTCTAGGTAATACTTAAAGGAATTAACATACTATTTATTATATATATCGACGATCTAGACAAGCTAAAAGCGTTATATAACAATCTTATAGACACTATTACTATTAATAATAAAACGATTCTAATAAGACGCCTAAACAGACACCCTTTCCTTTAATAGGGCACTATAAAGAACCTAAGCTATTCCTTAAGCGACAACTACTACGAACACCTACTTTCCGAGGTAGACCTTCGCCGTCTATATTAAAGATTCGGCCATCCTTCTATCGACCGCCTATATAACATCCTTAAAAGAGCCGGTCATAAAGACGTGTCTTATAAGGCGATCGAAGCCCTGACGGAATACTATAACGAGTGCTAATTCTACGAGAAGGCACTAGGCAGATTTAAGTTCTCGATATAAGATAACGCCGAATTTAACTTTAACGTTTACTTCGACATCTACTATATCGACAGAAGCTACGTCGGCCACCTTGTTAATAAAGCTACACGCTACTAAAGTAGCGACTTCTTACCAGACCTTAAGGCTAAAACAGTCTAGGAATTAATCCTTAGAGAGTAGGTATCTACGTACCTCGGACTACCGGATATAATAACAATAGATCAAGGTTTACAAATGGCAAGCAGAGAATTCCGACTACTAGTAAAGACAATAGACATCGACGTCAAACTTATACCTATAGAAGCCTATTACTTAGTAGGACGAGTTAAAAGATACTATAATATAGTACGCCGCGCCTTCGAAATAATTACTTAGGAAGCGCCTTTAATTAAACGACGAACTCGGCTAAAGATAGCCTTTAAATCTATTAACGATACCGTAGGACCAGACGGCCTTGTACTAACTTTACTAGTATATAGCGCCTATACTCGGATGACTTATAACGACGCACCCGCTATAGACATAGTGTTTCGCGCTGTCGCCTAGCGAAACGTAATAAAGGAAGTTCGACGTCTTTATATAGAACGATAAGTATAAACTGCCTTAAATATAAGGAATAGTCTAATCACGTCGTACCTAAAGGACCTCCCACTTAACTACTTAGTACAAGTTTTCCGCGAAAAGGACGGTTGGCAAGGACTATATAAACTCGTTAAGCTAGAAGGAGAAACCGCAACAGTCTATATCCCCGGCCCCTCAGCAGGGGACACAATCTTTAGATCTACGTGTATAAAACTATACTACTAGAAAGAAAACAACCCTAACACTGCGGACAACCCTCTAAGCAACCCTAATAAAGCCACGGGAGAAGATAAACCAACCCCCTCCGACCTACTCGACCTACTAATCCTGGCCACCACTCGTATATCAAGATCCTAGAGGACCTAGGAACCAGGACTACCACCAGGACAATTCTCTATAGCTAAAGATAAACTAACTGGTCCTAAAGTAACTACAACCTTACTGCCTACTAAACGAGGCCGCGGAAGACCTAGGAAAGAACGATTAACGTTCCTTATATTCGGATCAACAACCTTGTCGCTAGAAGACCTAGAAGAAATACGCGGATTTGAGGAACTAAACTCATTTAACCTGATCGACGAATCGGAAGTCCTACCAGACGTAAAGATCTTTAACTCTAAATTCCTTAGAATAGTAAAAGACGAAGGCACGCCGAGAGAGAGAAAGAAGTCTCGACTAGTTATTTAAGCCTAGGGAGATAAAGAGAAGAGCCTTGTAATAACCGAATCGCCAACTATCTAAAGAGTCAGCTAAAGGATTATAATAAACCTGGCTATAACCTTAGGTTTTCACCTATACTTACGAGATGTCATATAGGTATATCTTCGAACTGGCGAACCTTTAGCTAGACGATTCTTTACTCAACTACCCCGGAACCCTCCTATACTATAATAGGACAATAAGATACTTGAAGTAATATGGCCATAGTACGGGATACCCGAAGCAGGAGTATACTAGTACGCTCGATACTCTAAGTTCTACCTTAATAACTTATCTATAGAACTGTTAACCTTCGACTAGTGTCTATTCGTTACGAACGAATTAGAAACAACAGGAGCATTCGGCGTAATCGGACTATAAACTAACGACTTACTAATACTAGCGAATAACAAATTCGTAGTAAGAGAAGAAGCTAAGTTTAATTCTGTAAAGCTAGAACTAAAGTCGAAGCCTCGAGAGAAGCTTACTATTAACAAGCCACTCGAGTTTAATAGCAGTACTACTACACTATACTAGAATGGCTCTATAGTCCTTACCTAGAAGTAGAAGACAAAGGATAGATTAAAGTTAGCTAAGGGACCGGCCGAATATAAGGCAATTCGGGCGCTAGGAGCCTATATATCGGGAATCGCCTAGCCGGAAGTTGCCTACGCTCTCTCCTTCGCCGCCTAGGTGAGCGCCCCTAAGAAACAAGATGTTAATACACTTAACAAGTGTATCGAATAGTAGATTAAGAACAAGGATCGAGGAATAAAATTAGTACTACTAGAACTCTTGTTACTTAAGCTCGTCTGTTTTACAGATAGATTATTTGTAAACAACACGGACTTTACGTCCTAGCTCGGATCGGTCCTTGTACTAATAGACCGTTATAACAAGGCTAATATTTTACACTAGAGTTTAACAAAGTATAAGAGAGTTACCCGAAGCGTTCTTACCTCGGAACTGTACGCAGTTAGCTAGGGGTACGATATAGCGATATGTATAAAGACTACCTTAATATATATTCTCGGTTAGCACGTGCCGCTTAAGATTTATACAGACTCTAAGTCTATTTACAAATGCCTTGTCAAACTCGGAACGACTAAGGAAAAGAGACTAATAATCGACGTAATATACCTAAGAGACGCCTTCGAGTACAAGGATATCGACTACTTAACGTAGATCGAGGGCAAGACTAATCTAGCTGATACTATGACTAAGGTAAATGTAAACAACGCCTTAAGGGCTCTAATCGACACAAACAGTATCGTGGTAACAGCTAACGCCTGGGTTACAAGGGAATAAGGAAGGGATAGAGTTTTATATATGTTTTAGAGTTACGCGTTTTACTTATTTTCGGGTTCTTATTTTATTCTGTTCTACTACGTTTTAAAACCTTTTTAAAAGTACTACGAGTGTTGGGATATATGGTATTTACAAGTCACATGTTTACATAGTCACATGATATAAGCGTTCGAGTACTTAAGTCCTCGAACACTTTATCCTTAGTTAGCCCTTCAATCGATTATTATACTTCACAAAGAGAGTATATTGGTTCACCCTGTTTTACACCAACACTTTTACGTCGACCTTTTATACTAAGTCCTACCTTCTAAAAGGTTTAACTAAGTTAGTTGTACCTACGCGGGACTTATATACTTATGTCCCTCGCCGAGTTAGTACTACTATATTCTAGACTCTTATAAAGATAGACGATTCTAAAGTTTTTAGCCTCTTAATTTATAAAATCGATTAGCGTCTTAAAGTCTTAGGCTATAAACCTAAACTTAAGGACGTTAACGCTCGCCTTTGTTTAGCTCGAATAGACGACGGTATCTTAGGCTACGAACGTACCCTAAAGTTTATAGACTAGTATTTAAACAAAGACTCTCGCCGAACCCCTTTTACCCTTGTTAAGGACGTTCCTACAGACTCTAATATACGATTTATTAAACAACGCGCTACTTCTATATACCTCGCCGGGGTTAGTATAGACGATATTTAGAAAGCCCTTTACCTATAGAAGGTTGTCGACCTAGAACTACTTCTACTAGGCTATTTAAAGCCGTTCCTCCCTATTTTTAGCTAGACGAATACTAACTCTTTACTACCTTATCGAGACTACGATATTTATATCGAGCTTAAGGAGGGAGTAAAACCCCCTTATAGACCCCTATATAATATGTCGGCTAACGAGCTTTTAGTACTCTGTAAATACCTTAAAGAGTAGCTCGATAAAGGATTTATTCGTACTAGTGTTTTACCTACTACTTCTCCTGTCCTGTTTATTAAGAAACCTAGTAGCGGCCTCTAGTTTTACGTAGATTACCGACGGCTTAATAAGCTCTCTATTAAGAATTAGTACCCTATTCTACGGATTTAGGAGACTTTATAACGCTTAAGTAGAGCTAAGTACTTTATAAAACTTAATGTTATTACAGCTTTTAACCGTCTCTGAGTTAAGAAGGGTAACGAGTAGCTTATAGTATTTAACACTCGTTACGGCTTATTTAAGTCTCTCGTTATACCCTTTAGGCTGACTAATACGCCTGTAGTTTTTTAGGCCCGGATTAACGAGGTTTTACGTCCCTTTCTAGACATCTTTTATACCGTTTACCTAGACGATATTCTTATATTCTTAGACGATTTACTCTCCTATCGCTCTTATGTAAAGCAGGTCCTTACTGTCCTTTAGGAAGCAGGGTTGTAGTACGATATTAGGAAGTGCGAATTCGAAGTTACTAGTATTAAGTTCCTCGGTATAATTATTACTATAAACGGCGTACAAATAGACCTTAAGAAAGTCTCTACTATTGTTAACTAGTCTACTCCGTCTTACCTTAAGGACCTCTAAGCTTTTATCGGCTTTATAAACTTTTACCGACGCTTTATTAAGGGATTTAGTAAGATAGTTAAACTACTTAATCTTCTCTCTGTTTAGGGTGTTTAGTAGGATTAGAATAAAATATATAATTGTTGGTTTATCTCGTCTGAGATAAGGGTGCGGTACAAGTGGATGGTTATACCTTAGTATTAACTATCTACTTGTAATGTTGTACACCGAGTCTAAGTTGTGGAAGTGGTGCTGGAATAGTATAGGCAGGACTAGGTGGTCCGTGCAGGACCTGCCCAGTCATGTGATCTGCCCCCTCGAGTGAATATACTCAGTATATTCACTCGAATACTATAACGGCAATAATATAGCGTTTTAGACTTTAAAGGACGCTTTTATTTTAGCACCTATTCTAGTTTATTTTAACCCTAAAAAGGAGATCGTCCTAGAATATAATACTTTAGATTATATTACAGCTGTAGTCTTGTCCTAGTAGTACGACGGCGTTCTTTATCCTATAGCATTTATGTCTAAAACCTTTAACCCGGCGGAATACAATTATAAGATTTATAATAAGGAATTGTTAGCTATTGTTCGTGCCTTCGAAAGCTAGAAGTCCGAATTGTATAGTACAGCTTATCCTATTATAGTAATAACCGACCACTCTAATTTAAAGTACTTTATAACAACAAAGGACTTATCTCGACGACAAGTCCGCTAGAGCGAGTTTCTCTTGGAATTTAACTTTGTTATTAGCCCTCGGAAAGGAGCGAAGCACTAGAAGCCGGACGCTCTTACTCGACGTTCTTAGGACCTTCCTAATAATAGTACCGATCCCCGCCTATAGTACTAAAGACAAGCACTTTTAAAACCTCGGAACCTACTCCTCCTGTCCCTCGCTAAATTAGATAATAATAATAAGATAGATAGTTATAAAGTTATAAGACTCTTTAAAGATAGGTATAGCGTAGACGAGTCTAGAACTAAGTTAGACCCCTTTTAGAGATAAATTAAGACTAAACTTAATTAATAAGATTATACGCCTTACTCGAAGGAAGTCTCCTTGTCTAAGTATATAATTAAAGATAATAGACTTTATTTCTAGGACCGTCTTTATATCTCTAATATAGAACTTTAAGTATAGCTCCTATAAAGAGCTTATGATTTCGTAGAAAGTGGCCACCCTAGGAAAAATAGGCTACTCGAGTTAGTCTCTCGGTTTTACTAGTAGCCTCGTGTCTCCTCGGATATCGAACAGTTTTATAAGGCTTGCGAGAATTGTACTCGAAACAAGCTGTCTTAGCTTAAATACTAAGGAGCTCTAAAACCTTTACTTATACTAACTTAGCGGTAGAAGGATCTCTCTATAGATTTCGTCGGGCCGCTTAAAGAAGTAGACGGCGCTAATTCTATTATAGTAGTTTATAATAGACTTATAAAGGATCGTCACTTATTTTCTTGTTATAGTACTATAATAGCCAAAGACTTAGCGCGGTTGTTTCTTTATGTTTAGAAACTCTATAGTCTACTAGACTCTATTGTCTCTGATCGTAGCTCGCTATTTATAGCTACGTTTTAGAAAGCCGTTTATACTAAGCTTTAGATTAGTGTCTAACTCTCTACTACTTATTACCTAGAAACGGATAGGCAGACCGAGATCGTTAATAAGGCTCTTAATTAGTTCCTTCGTTAGTATGTTAGTTTTATATAAGAAAATTAGGTAGAATTACTACCTATGGCGGAATTTTCTATATAGAACGTAGTTAACAGCTCTACTAGTATATTACTATTTTTCGCTAACTATGGCTACTACCCTCGGATAAGCTTCGGACTACCTATTTTAGTACTAGCTATAGCCTCTCGGCCTGTTAAATTAAGCGCGAAATAAGGCTCTAGCTTTATTTATAAAATAGAGGATATCCTAGGCTATCTATATACTAATCTATTAGCCGCTCGAGATAAGATAGAGCAGTTCGCTAACGAGACTCGAGCTCCTACGCCAGCGTACCGAGTTAGTAATATAGTGTTACTAAGTATAAAAAATCTTACTTCTATACGCCCTATACTAAAGTTCGACTCTAAGTTTATTAGCCTATTCCGAGTACTCTAAGTAGTTAATTCTTACTCGTATAAGCTAGAATTACCTTTCGAATTAGAGGAAATCTATCTAGTATTCTATATTAACCTATTACGACCCGCCGCGGGTATTCCTTTACCTAGACAGGTTAACCTACCTACTCTACCCGTTACTATTAACGTCGACGGTAACGTCTTATAGGCTATTAATAAGATATTAGACTCTCGAAGAGTCGACGGCGAATTCTAGTACTTAGTTCGGTAGAGAGGTTATAATCCTAACTCTAACACCTAAGAACCTTTATATAACGTTGTCTCTTTAGCTGTCTTATCTATTACTATATTTAAGAAGCGATTTCCCCGGAAGGCTAAGCCTACTCGCGTAGAGCTTACGTAGGCTCTTTAGGACCGTGTTTAGCCTTAAGACGCTGATTTATAATATATTTAATAGAGTAAGGGGGGACTATATGTAAGGGTACGAAGCTTAGGTGAATGTAGTTACGTACGGATTTGGGTCATCGATTAAATGTGGTTACGTATAGGTTTGTTGACTCGCTTAGTAAATGTTGTTTTAAATGTTGTTATAGATAGAGCTTCCCCAATAAGCCTAATTGGGTATAGCGTAGATTCTTTGTTATAGACTATAAATATTAGCTAGCTCTAGGACTTTCTTAGAAGGCTCGCGATCAATCTCAACCTTATTCTAGAGTAGTCTTTTATACGCTTCTAGTGATTCCCTGACACGTCGACGGTAACGTCTTATAGGCTGTTAATAAGATTTTAGACTCTTAGAGAGTCGAGGGCGAATTTTAGTACTTAGTTCGGTAGAGAGGTTACGATCCTAACTCTAATACTTAAGAACCTTTATATAACGTTATATCTTTAGCTACTTCGTCTATTACTAGATTTAAGTAGCGGTTTCTCTATAAGGTTAAGCCTACTCATACCGAGATTACACAGGCTCTTTAGGATCGTATTTAGCCTTAAGACGCTAATTTATAGTATATTTAATAGAGTAAGGGGGGACTATATATAAGGGCTCGAGTAAATGTGGTCACGTGTGGGTTTGATTGAATGTGGTTACATATATATTTGTTAATCGAATGTAGTCACGTGTAGGTTTATTAATTCGCTTAGTAAATGTTGTTATAGATAGAGCTGCCTTAACTGGCCTAATAGGGTATAGCGTGGATTCTCTGTTATAGACTATAAATAATAGCTAGCTCTAGGACTTTCTTAGAAGGCTCGCGATCAATCTCAACCTTATTCTAGAGTAGTCTTTTATACGCTCCTAGTGATTCCCTAACAGTTTAGCGGCTTCAATCTAAAAGGTATCGATCTAAGGTCTTCCGTTTATAAGATAACGATCTAAGGGTTGTAGGTAAGGTCTTTGGTTTATACGCTAGGACTGGCACTATACTAGGTTCCTAGAGGTCTATCTAGTGCCTGTAAAGGCTGGTTGCTCGAGGAGCTAGCTACTAAGAGAGTAGTAGTAGTAATAGAAGCAGTACTACTATCTATGACACCAAATAGTGTGAGTATGAGTGTGTAAAAGCTTATATTGTAATCTATCTACTACACTGAATAATATGGTGGTGCCAAGCCCTTGGCAAGCCCCGTAACTGGAAGGATCCTATGCCACGTGACTATGTTGTCACAACAAGCTTCACTATAGACAAGCTTCAATTTCTATAAACTTCACTTTATTATAGACTTTCCATTTAACACTTCTTCACTTTCGACAGACTTCATTTTAGACGGACTTCACTTCTAACAGGCCTTACTTTCTTTACTTTCTTTACTTCTTCACTTTTGTCACTTCTTAACTAAAAACAGCCTTTACTTCATATAAGTTTCACTTCTAGCAAGCTTCACCTTTTACAAACTTAACTTTTCACAAACTTCACTTTATTATAGACTTTACATTTAACACTTCTTCACTTCTTCACTTCTTCACTTCTTCACTTCTTCACTTCTTCACTTCTTCACTTCTTCACTTCTTCACTTCTTCACTTCTTCACTTAAGACAGACTTCACTTCTTTAAAGTTTTTACTTCTAACACTCCGTTACTTTTAACAGACTTCACTTCCGACATACTTCACTTTTACTACTTCTTCACTTCTTAATAGTCTTCACTTTTGACAGACTTCACTTTCTACCAGTCTTCACCTCTTAATCATGCTCACTCTAAACAATCCTCACTCTACATAATCATCACTTTATTATAGACTTCACTTCTCAAACGATAATAATCGTATCGGAAATAGATTTATCAACGATATATCGCGATAAAACGATGAGCATCGTATCGGTGTCCAGGTCTGATTTTGTCAGTGTACCACAAGGTAAACTTCACGAGTCTATTCTTTAGTAGTTCTTGAGATACCTACAGGTTTTGTGAAATCTTCTCTTATGTTTCTATCATGATTGTGCAAGAGAATGTGCAAGGGAGAGAGAGAGGAGTAAATGTGCTTTTCTGTTTATATCTTGGAAGCTGAAGCGAAATATCAATCATAAAAATTTATTGTTTCATCAGTTTGGAAAAATAAAATTGAAAGAACGACATAAAGGGGGACGGTTCCAATATTACCTACTAGGTAGGTATTTAGGTACCTATAGGTAGGTATCTGAGCCCACAAACTCACATCCTTTTTCAGGCCTTTTTCAGATTCACATCATTTGGGACCAGGAAATAATTGGGTTCTTCCCTCGTGGCACAATTTTCTTACCCACAGGTGATCACTAAAATTGGGCGTTGAGACAACGAAACTGGATCTTGAAAAATGTACAATCGATATTGTAAGGAGCAAATTGTGCCACGTAATCATTAGTGTTGAGCCCCCTCACGTTATGTCATGAAAATTCAAATCAAAGCTGCAGATGAGCTCAAAACAGCACACACGAGCCATCATTTTCTAATGCGCGTTTACCCATATACAGCCAAGCCGAGACCCCTCCCGGTGGACAAGATAAGTGGCAGACTTGGCGCTGGTGTTTCTGCGTGCATCTCACTATTATACCAACGCCAAGACTGCCATTTATCTTGTCCACCGGGAGACCCTTATCTATACCTACACCTCTCGCCCTCATCATCATCATACGTATTTTCGAAGCTGGTGAAAAGGTCAGTTCAGTTTTGAAATCATTGTAGTAACCAGGGGAACTTACATCCAGAGTCAACGTCTTCGAGCTATTTGCTTCTTGGTCTCTGAACACACCCACCAAGCTCTCACTTCCCTGAAACAAACCAGTTTTCAAACTGATAACGATGAACTGCATACCAGGTCCAGCATGCTCGCGTATATAGTTCTTGATCTTCTCGACGTTGGCATTGTCCAGTGCAGCATCAACCTCATCAAGCACGAAGAACGGACTTGGTTGATAGGAGTGAACTGCAAAGAGTAGAGCAAGAGCTGCCATAGTCTTCTCACCACCAGAGAGATGCTCCATATCACGGAAACGCTTCAACGGAGGCATGGCATTATAACGGATACCAGCGAGATATGGCGCGTCACCATCTTCACAGTCAAGGTATGCCTGCCCACCAAGGGGATATGCAGCGGATCGGGTAAGGTCCTTGTAGACATGCGAAATCTGCTCCGAAATGTGAGAGAAAGCTTTGTTGAATAGCTCGAAACGCTTCTCTTTGACTTCATTGAAAGCGTCGCGAGAACTCTTGGCCTTTCGTCGAGCGTCCTCAAAATCCTTCTCGGTCGATTTTAGGCGTGCTTCTACGCCGTCCAAGCGATCTATAGCTCGCATGTTCGGATTGAGTTTCTCGAGTTCTGAATTCAAATCGTTAATTCTCTGCAGTAGTTTCTCTTCTACTTCATCCTCGTCCGGCTGGATAGTCATTAGTATAGTTTTTGCACGGCTCGGATTGGAAAATCTTGCCTGTTTCAGCTCGTCATCAAGATTCTCAAAATCAACCACAATTCCATAATCTTTGACACCCTCCACTGATTGACCATTTTCCACCTCTTCTTCATCCACATCCATCGCATCTGGGTCAAGTTGAGCAAAGTTGTCTTCAACAGGAAGACTGTCTAGCTTCTGTGACTTTGCTTGAAGAGGAATTACAATTTGCTCAAGTTTGCAACGACGAAGCAAGGCGTAACGACCTGCACTATTTCGCTGCACTTCCGTTTCGAGCGCAGAAATTGCTTTAGTTCGGTTGTCAATTTCCTTGCTTCGTTTGTGTAGCTCAGTCCGTGCAGCATTGACCTTCTCATTCTTAGCCATAAGTTTTTCCTTTTGCTTCTGAAGTTCGTCTTCCAAAGCTGTTTGCTGTGCTCTGTCCTGGTCGATCGCCTCTTCGAGAGCAGTCTTCTCAGCAGTGTATTTCTCGACATCGTTCTCATAGCTCTCAATCTGGGTTTCCATCTTCTTGACTCTTCCGTCAATTTCATTGAACTGACTGGACTCCCAGTTCAAGCCCTGCTGCAGACGCATCTTCTGAACTTTGAATTCAGTCTTCTTCTCGGCAGCTTCCTGTTCCAAGGAACCTTGCTGCGCTTCGTAGCTTCGTACATCCGAATAACCAAGTCTTTTGCAAAAGTCTTTGAAAATATCATCTTCAACTTTGGAAACAGCTGCTTGAAATTCCTGCACAGTCTGTTGGATTGACTCGAGCTCGGACTGTTTTTCCTCGTACTTTGGTTTCATCTCCGCCAGTTGGCGCTTCTCGTGGGAAAGTTCCTTTCGAAGATCTTTTAGGTTGCGCTCAAAAGAAGCAAGCTCACTCTTTGCGTACGCCAATCTCTGTTCGAGTCCATTGAGATCATTCTGCAAAAGCTCTTCAGCCGCACCCCGACGACTGAGGTTTGGAAGAGCCTCAATTTGTTCGCGGTACATCGCTTGTTGTTTTCTCAAAAGCTCGATGTCCTGGTCTTCGAATTTTCGTTTGCTACCCCTATCTGGACCCTTTCCACCAGACATCAATCCAGCTTTGTGAATGACTGATCCTCCAAGAGTGACGGCCTTGACTTGTATGTTCTTTTTGAAGCAGATGTTCTTTGCGGTCTCCATATCATCACAAACAATAGAACTTCCGCAGGCAAATGCCATAGCACGCTCCAGAGATGAATCGAAAGTGATTGTGTCAATGGTAAGTCGAGCTTTATTTAAGCTTTTCAAACTTGAGTCGACAGCTGCGACCTTTATGTTATCTAGAGGAATGAAAGTCATTGGTGAGAAGTGCTGGTCTTTGAGATAGTTGACGCATTCGGAGCCAATCTTTTCGGTATCCACCACCACTGAATCAAAGTCACGACCAAGTGCAGTGATGACGGCCTCATCAAATTTCTTCTGTTTTGGCTTGCAAAGTTCTCCAATACGACCTCGGACTCCAGGGAATATCCTCTTTAAAGACACGATCATCTCTCTGGTCCTAGCTTCCTTATCATTTTGCCTTGCGCCGGCGTCAGCATCTTGCAAAGTTTTAAGAACCTCTTGCAATTTTTCATCAAGTTCCGTGCGAACCTGGTTCACGCGAACCCGCTCGGATTGTATGTTGTTGAACTCTTTCTTCTTCGTGTCAATTTCCTTGGAGATTTCTTTGACAGCAGACTTGGTGGATTCTTTGCGCTCTTCGATGCCGTTGATCTCTTCCTCGAGTTTATGCGTTGTTGTTTCAAGATTTTCGATTTTCCCTTTAAGACTGTTGAAGGTGACTTCATCGGTTTTCATTTGACGCAGAAAGTTGTCCAATTTTGACTGGTTCTTGGAGGTTTTCGTAATGACTTGGGATCTCAGATTATTATACTCTTTAAGATCGTCCTCGTTGAGCTGTTTGCCTTGCTGCTTGAGCGTCTCTTCCCACTTCTTCTCGAATTGTTTCTGCGCTTTCTCAACAATCGCCAACTGCTTTTGCGAGTTTTCAATCTTTTCCTTAATTTCTTGTCGCTCCTTGACCAAAGATGCTAGTCGTCGCCCAAGCTTCTCGATTTGATTATTAGTGAGGCCGATTTTCTCGTCAATCGGAACCAAACTATTTTCTTTTTCTTCAGCATCCTTCTCCTTCTTCTTGATGCTCTTCTCAACCTTCACGACTTTCTTGGACACCTCCGCTGCTTCTTTGCGTGCGGCGTCGAGCTGGTTCTCATACTTTACCACTCCACGTCGAAACTCTTGTAAGTTTTGTTGATGTTCGTTGATACTAGACGTTGACTCATCCATAACTCGCTGAAAATGGTACAATTTCCAAAGGATGTGCTGAACTATAGCTTCATCCCTCTCATCCTGCTTGTTCTGAAATGCCTCTGCTTCCTTCTTTTGCTCCTGATATTGCTTGATTTCCGAGTTGATACCACGACGCCGATGAAGATTGTAGTTCTGGTTTTCCGCTGCCTGTTCTGCTTCTTCTTGCAACCGTTCGTACTCTGCCTTGTACTCCAAACTACCAGACACCAACTCGATTAACTTTGTGAGGTCTTTCGGTGACTGCGATGCGATCGCCTCCACATCGCCCTGGAAAACCAAGAAATTTCTGGCTTTCATCAGAATATTTTCTGCCTCTAAAGCTTCGTTGTATTGTTGCGCTGTGACGGTGCGATCATTGATTTTATATTCACTAGCACCAGCGCTTGTGATTATACGCTTCCATTTCTGCTCGTCTCCGGCATCGTCTTCATAGACTGCCATCACCCAGGCGTTCTTGGGGTCATTACGAGCGGCCGGCTGAGATTGGGAGTCTCCATCTGCATCTCCATTGGCGTGTCCGTTTGCTGCAGGGGCAGCGGCTGATCCGTCATCATTGATCTTCGAGGTCTTCAATACTCTGCCGCGATAAATGAGGTCTTTCAGATGCGCCGAACGAAGATGAGATGCTTTTATACCGAGGACAAAAGAAATGGCATCCATACTGTTCAACGCGTCAGTGGCGCGATTGTGATTTGGACTAAATAACGTACGAATTTGACTTGCCGGAGCCATTGGGTCCAATTATGGAGGTAAAGTAGGAATCACCGAAGAGGAGGATGTGGTGCCCCTTATAAGACTTGAAATCTAGGAGAAATCAGCTAGAATTTTGCATACCTAATGCGACCAGCTTACTGGAAAGTTCGAGTCGTATGAGCTTTCCCATCTTGAATTATACGCGTCGTTGACGTTTTGACGCTGGGAGGGGCGCACGCGCTGCAATAAGTCGAGATTGAACGGCAGGAGATAGAAACAGTGTTGAGAAGCGCCTCTTCAGTTGATTGCACAATTATATTCTGGTGCATGCGCCGGCGAAGGCATGTACTCAATCAATGGGTTTTTGCGGGTTGGGAGGGGGGTAAACTGTCAAACGCGATCTCAAGGTCGAGAACGCGCTTCTGCTTCTCGGCCATAGAATAATGGCTGCCTGATGCGGATTCTTGTTGATGCCTGAGGCTTTGGGGGAGCACCCAAGGGCCAAGTCCGACTGTCCAAGTACGAGTACTGGGTACAAGTACCTACCTAGGCGAGGTAGGTACCAGCACAGTCTGCACAGAGCACTTAGCTTAGGTACCTAGGCGAGCGAGGCGAGGCGAGGTGAAGGTGACTGGTGGTGAGATAAATTCGACAGGGGCGGGGATTCGCCAACACATACGCGAAGCGAACCAGGCGAGCCAGCGAGCCAGGCTGGGGGCCAGGCTGCCCTGGGGGGCTGGAAGGCTGAACTGAGAAACAGTGGAGGTGCGATGACGATGGTCCCATGTTCTCCAAAAACACAAAAACACGGTGACTGGCATTCTCCCTCCACCAAACTTCCAATTTCTTTTTGGAATACATTCGAATAACCTCATCATCAGCGTGCTTCTTACCTACATTTGACTCTGGGATATCATCTGGTAGTAGTCACGGTAATACGTCTTATTTGCCTTATTTGACTCGAGGACAAAGACAGTCTCTCGCAGGGAACGAATCAGCTACTAGAACACGACCACGATCTGAACTCTCTCGACGACAACCGCCTTTACCCTGCCTAATCATCCCCAGAAATAAACGCCCTCGAACCCTACAACCCTACAAAATTCCCACAAGCTACATATCGCCTCTTCATCGTACATTTCGCAATATCACAAGCAGCTCAAATCGTGTGTGGGGGTAGGGATATCGCAAGCAGCAGCCAGTAGTGGTGGCCTCGTGCAGATAGACGCTTTTGATCACTTGCACATATTCACGGGTACGAGTACCTCAAACGGCAGACTAGTACTGTACTTGTAAGTTCACCTATGCCACAAACTCTCGCCCATTTAAATCCCGAATGTCTACCACTTTTTGCATGCACATGCATATATTTTACAAGTAGCCATGGCTGACACTATGGTTATCAGAGGTTCTAGCGTTCTCCGTCGAATCTCCTTTGGAATCAGTTCATCCAAAGTCCATAAACGAACGTTGTCCGAGATGTCGGATCCAATACCTATCCCGCACTCCAGATCGGAGCCTGCAGTTGGCTCCAGCAGCCTCGAGCCAGATGTTTCAGAAGGAAGCAAATCACCTATCCTAGAGCCCTCGATTCCAAGTAGCCCTCGGGACAGATTGTCGCGGAATCCTTCAGTTTCTGGAAGTAGTTCCTATCAGGAGGATTGGGATGCGTTTCCTCCGCTAGAAAGACTGACCGTTTTCGATATTTTGGACAATTTTGCTCTTCCTCAACAACTGGAAAAGCTCCAGAGGAATATCTCAGCACAGACGGAGAAAGTACGGCGACAGAGACAGGTCTTGCAGACGAAGGGCTCCCATGCAAAGGATCGTGTGGTGGAAGAATGGCGTAGAAGAGTGCCGCCAGCCGACGAGCAGTTGGACAAATACAGAAAGCGAATGCGCAGCAGTGTTGATAAATTAGGAGAACGCTGGAACGATACCAAAGCCGTCACCGCTCGAGAAAAGCTATCATTCATTTGTGGTGTTTCGAACGTTTTGATATCTGGATATCTCATTGGTGGGTATCCTCAATATTTCCATTGGTGGTACACAGCCCAGCTATTGTACCTTATGCCAATCCGCTTCTACACCTATCACAAGAAAGGCTTCCATTACTTCCTCGCAGATCTATGCTACTTCGTCAACTTCATGGTCTTCCTCAGTCTGTGGGTCTTTCCAGGGTCAAAGCGACTCTTCATCAGTACATACTGCCTTGCGTTTGGAAACAATGCGGTCGCCATTGCCATGTGGAGAAACTCGATGGTCTTTCACAGCTTTGACAAGGTTACCAGTCTGTTCATTCATATAATGCCCTGTGCAGCGCTCCATGTTGTCGTGCATCTCCTTGATCCAGCATTCCAAGAAACTAGATTTCCGGGGCTATGGAGCATTAAAACGTCACTCCCCGGCTCGAAAGAACACTATACCCTTGGGCAAATGACATTATGGTCTACCATTCCATACGCCATTTGGCAGCTAAGTTATCATTTTCTTATAACAGTTCGACGCCGGGAGAAGATCTTGGCGGGAAGACCGACCTCATTTACAGTAAGTCACTAATTCTCTTATTTTATGACATACGACAGGCCAATACTTGATTGCGGTTGTTTGAGGGGCCTCCTTTTGCTAACTCTAAGAAACAGTGGCTTCGAAAATCCTACTCCAAGACCTTCATCGGAAAAGTTGTTCTCAACCTCCCTGAATCCCTCCAAGAGCCAGCCTTCATGTTAATCCAATACGCCTACGCCGTAAGCACTATGCTCCCATGTCCCATCTGGTTCTACTACCGCTACGCCTCGGCCACTTTCCTCATGGCTCTCTTCTGCTGGTCTGTCTATAACGGAGCAACATTCTACATCGATGTTTTCGGCAAGAGATTTCAGAAGGAATTGGAAGCTCTGCAAAGAGAGGTTCAGAAGTATCAGTCTAGTCCTGGTGGGACGGCGAACAGCCCGTTGATGACGCCTAGAACTGAAGGGGCTGCGGAGCTAGATCAGGAGAAGGTGGATAGGATCCCGCTTTTGAGCGAGCAAGTTGGAAGTACGGGGATTGATGGAGGGGCGGCAGTCGTTGCTACAGAGAGGAAGGTTGGAGATTTGCCCGCTTGATGCAAATCACATGGCTTTTGTCTCGAGAACTATCAGATTATATATGAGCTGGAGATTGTGGAATGGGAGTGGTTGATTCTTATCACAAATTTTCATGTCGTGCGCAGTTCTGTCTCTCGATAAATGGAGGGGCGAGGATGATATTTCTCATCATATTGGCGAGGCGATTATCTGACATTTTTTAATTTGTTTTATGCAGCGAGGGATATACCACACACAGGCGTCACGGGAGATATCTATTTCATCACTTCCTTTTCAGATACAATTTTTGACTTTGTTATTCTTCAATTAGCTGAATTTTAATATGAAAAGAAAGAGACTTTGGTTTGTCTTGCCCCCTGAGCCAGCTCTACATTTCTTTCACCGTCGAAATGAACAAACCAAGTCAACCGCGTCCATCGAAATTATCTTCAGTTCAGCCAATTGTGCCACTCCATACATCTTGTTTGTTCCTTTTCTCACACAGCTTGCCTGCCAAATGCTAGAATCCGCTGCAAAAACCGCAAAATAGGAAAAGATTCATCCGCCTGCCAGAGTTCCAGAGAACGCCAATCCCATGATTCTTGCTTTAGCAACCAAGCAAACCCCCTTTGTCCAAATTCCGTAGAAATATTGGAAAAGGCAAAAACAGCCCGATAGAACCCCGTTAAACGCCAATGAAGGTTAAACAAATGCCCGTAGTCCCCCACCATCCTCATTCCTTCATGCCATTCGTGGTAGGTGTTCTTTTTTCTGTTTGATGCGAGGGTTCCTCATCTAATAACACCCCAATCTCCTAATCTACTACCACCTCCAACGTCACTTTCCTCCCGCTGTCCGGGCTTGCGACCAAAAACGTTCCAGAAACGAAGGGTCTCATCCCCTGCACCTGTGACGACTACTCGACCATCGGGGCTCATCGCAAGATAGAGGACTCGGTAAGTGTGACCAGTTAAGGAGACAACTTGGGTCATGCTGGGATATTTCCAAACCACAATCTGATTCTGCGAGTAACCGTGGGTGGACACAATTTCGTTGGAATTCTTTGACCAAGCAAGATTACAAACTTGCGAGCCTGTATCAATCTCATTGATGGTCGATCCTCGAAGGGTATCGTGGAAAATGATTCGGCGATCGGCAGTACCTCCTCCGGAAGCAAGCAGTCCTCTTTGGTGTGGTGACCAAGCTATAGCTTTCACTGCTGCTGTATGGTTGCTAAATTTCCAAAGTGGTGTCTCCGACAGCTTATCCCACACCATCAACTTGTTGTCATTTCCTCCAGAGGCAAGCTGTCCGTCGTCAGGGTTCCAACGTAAACCACAAACTTCCTGCTTATGGCCTACCAACTTTCTGAGCCATTGATCTGGGGCACGCACGTCACGGTGATATATGAGTCGATCCCTCGATCCGGAGGTCAGGATGTGGTCATTCCACGCTAAAGATCCCACTCTCGCTGTATGTCCAGTCATGGTTCGAAGTCGGCGTATTCTTTCAGCGTCCCAAATCTGAACATAGCCCTTGCCGGTACCAATAGCTATATGTGAGCCACGTTGGATCCAGGATACGCTGGTCACAGTGTCATCTTGTAATTCACATAGTTTGCTGACTCGTCCAGATGTTGAGTTCCACATGTAAACACAGCTTCCAAGTCCAACTCCGAGTACGTTGCCGCTTCCCCAATCGACCAAATTAAGATAGAAGTCATCTGCCAGGTCAGGCGCATCCAGCACCTTATAGGGTACCTTGCTCACAGCTCGTGGCTGTCTTCTGGGACTAAGTAGCATTTGTTGGCTTCCGAATCTTACTGGTGAAAGGCTGTACATCTCTGATCTAGCATCGAGGTTAGGGCCATGTCTGCTTTGAGGTGTTCTTGAAGGTGTGGGGTGGCCAGCAATATTGGTATGATGCCTAGGTGACATGTATGTGAATAGGTTCTTATGAGGAGTGGATGGTGTCATGGAGACAGGAAGGGAGGAGGCAGATCCATGGTGGGGAGGTGTGTGGGATCTTGTAGGATCATGACTTGTTGTCGAGTTGTTCGTCTGTAATAAGCTTGATTCGGGAGAGAGGTGGGGTGTGGGTTGTGGTATTGTGGTATCAAAGATCTCAGCGCGAAGAAGAGTCGAAAATGTTCTGTTGGCTTCCTCGGCTGCGAGATGAATTAGTACATGTATGGGGTAAGGTATTATGGTAACTTACTCCTTTGATGATTGAGCTCGCCATGAGGTGTGCGTTTCTTCAGCTTGGAAGGTGTCGCTGGAGATCCATCGTCATGTAATAGGCTGAAACTGGCTTGCAAATCTTGGCCCTCTCTGTTGGGAATGAATCTGGCTGCATGTCAGTTCATGTTCTTTGACAGCCAGAAGTGGTGAATGGTTTGGAGGGGAAGCTCGTCGGACCGTGTTTGAACCGTGTTTTCTAGCATGTCGGAACCACTGGAACCGATGCCCCACTTTGCTAGCTCACGTCTTCAGGTCTGCTTCCTTCCCCTCCATTCTTAAATTTGAGGTTCTCATCTAGACTCTTTGTTGGAAAAGAAGGTCTTACCTGTCACCATAAACGCGCTGTCGTTTCCTACTTGGGCTTCCTCCAGGTGTAGTATCTCGCGGTCTTCCCAGCTCCTCATGCTCTTTCAGAAGCTTACTCAAAGCAGTTGCATCTATCTCTGTCGCAGGGTTTCCTGTTGATCGTTCTCCTCGCAAGCTACCTCGCAAGCTACCACCTTCGTATGCTCTCTTGTCTGACTTCCTACGATCAGTGCCGCGAGCAAGAGGAGGGGTAGAAGTGCGGGGTGGCGTATTCACTGGCGGCGTACTCAAAGCATTCGCAGCCTTGACTTGAGCGCGTGTGAGGGCCGTGTTGAAAATGTCTTCGCTGGCGCCCATCTTGACGATAATGGATGGCTCACTCGAAGGTGAGGCCTTGCGATACGATCGTTTGCTACTGGGTCGAGATGCAGCTCAGTTCGTCCTCAGGACGTTTTCCCGCACTACTCGAATGATTCAATTCAGCGCTTCCGACTCGGTCTAAGCTTTGCGAGGCAATTGGTATGGTTGTTGAGACGCTCGTGGTGTGTTGCGCAATTGTTGACTTTTTGTTGTTGCCCTGCCACCTACTATCTCGCACGCCCAGCCTCGAATTAATTTGTCGCAATGTGGAAAGTGGCCCGTTCTTCAGCAGATCATTATTAGCTCCAGATTTAACAAGATAAGATGCTGCAGTTCGTATGACGGACGTTGCGCGGGGACTCGCAGAGGGGTGAGGGTGTATTTGATGGAGATGGAGAGGTCTTGTTGTGGTGGTCCTCGCGGAACTGGAACTGGATGGAACTGGAACTTGGTTGGGGGTCGGGGGTTCGGTCACAGTTGATCGGGTAGGGATGAGAATGGCGCCGCCAACTAGCCGGATGCGGACGATACCAGCAGCTGACTATTAGCAGCTCCCAACGGTTATGCTTTGCTTTGAAGGTCGTATGAATCCAAATAGTCTCAATCCAAGGCACTTATGATGAGGGATAGTAGCGAAAAAGCAGTGAACAAAGCAGAAAGGTAAAGGGGGAAGGATGGGGAATGGGAATGGGGATGGGGGATGGGGGAAGGGGGGAAGGCAGTGAATCGAGTGCCTGCGGCTATAGCTTAGCCTTACGACCTTAGCGTCTCCTGGACCCATCCAGTCGCCATTTAGCTGGCACGTCGCGTTCGTTGGTCTCTCTTCCAAGGTTACAATATTCTCTCATAACACCAACAAGCGCACGCAAAACATCGCGACTTTTCTGCCTTCGGAGAGAGGGGCTATGCAAGGCCGCGTCAAAAACATCAAAAGCATCAAAAACAATGGCCCATTTCGGTAATAAAGTGTAAGCAACGAGGGGCGTTGTTATGATGTTATGAAGCAGAATGCACAG
Source organism: Hymenoscyphus linearis (assembly GCA_900536425.1). Lineage (NCBI taxonomy): Eukaryota > Fungi > Ascomycota > Leotiomycetes > Helotiales > Helotiaceae > Hymenoscyphus > Hymenoscyphus linearis. Next base: position 157,411 of record UNPR01000053.1, on the reverse strand, counting down.
CGCAAACGCGAAAGGGGCTCTTCCGACTGGTCAGTGTGCAAGTCAGGGGAGAGCAAGTGAAGGTTGATTGGCGGTGAACCCATCGCAGGCGCGTAAAGTGCTTTTTACTGCAAGGTACGCACCGAGTCCATGACCATCACAATAACATTGGATTGGTTTGATATCGCGACCACACGGGTAATAATACCTTGTACTCCTATTCGCTATATTTGGACTCGAGTTGTGGTTGTGTATTCTCAGCCTGCATAGTCCCAGCCTGCATCACGACGACCGTCTTCGCGACTCGCCTTGCCAAACAAGCGAAAATCGGATGGCTGATGACCCTGGGAGTCTGATTTGGAGTGTTTCCAGGTTGCTGTTTCTTTTCCAGTCGGTACCGAAGCAACGAAGTAAAAGCCTGGGAGAGAGCCCAACGGATGCAAGGAAGGATACATCCTTCTATCGACCCATTTTCTCTTCCTCCATGGCCTTCCGTCTTCAATTCATATTTCAAAATATATCCCTATGGTTTGGATGGAACTGTTTGTTATTTGCCAGTCAAACCTCGATACAAGGATACTCATATAATGATAACTCGGTTATATCCTTTGGGTCCCAAATCTCTTCTTAAATTTACAACAAAAGTACCCGCGCTATAAGGATATCCTCCAGTTATAAAATTATCCTCAAAAAAATCCCGCCCCAAGCATATCCTTGTATCGAGGTTTGACTGTTGTTGTTTACGTTACACATGCATTGTCCTTCATTCGAGGCTGCACACGGTATATCCGCTGTGCTATCAACTGGTCCACCTCAAGATAATCCCGACCAGGCCTCCCCTTCTGCACACTCCCCTTATACAGTCATATTACGGTATTGTCATTGCTTCTCTGCTATTTTTAAGTATGTACCGGCTCCGACTTTTAGCTAAACTGACGAATCAGATACTCAATGCTGGGCGTTGTGGACTTTCCTTCCGTGGAGTATGATCTGCGTGACAGGTGGCAGCATTGCCTGATCTCAAGTTTCCAACAATTATCATGCTATTTTCAGAGTTAAGGATACGCCAAATGGCCTTATTTGGGTGTAAAACATCTTGATAGTAGAACTTGCCGGCGATTTTTGGCGGAGGAGTGGTACTTCGAGGTATATAAACCCCAAGTAGATCTGCTCTTCTACCTCCAACCTCGTCTTCATTCCACCTCTCTACCCATCCTCAATTATCAAGACTCATCTCTTCTACACTCTATTCAATATGCAGTTCTTCACTCTTCTCCTTACCGGTGCCCTTGCCTCCGTTGCGCTAGCACAAGGACAAGGCTGCCCTCTCGAGAGCTATGTAGCCGCAAAGAGAGCGTGCGACGCAAAAGGAGTAAGTGTCATCCCTTGATACCTACAACACCGGTTTCTTACTCTAATACAGGGAAAACTCTACTACAACTGTGATCCAGTGAAGGGTATCAATCAGTCATGTACTTAAATGTACACGATGAGCCTGTTCTACAAGAATCCGCCCCCCTGTACTCGTCAGAGCCTGTGCACACCGCTTCAGACGTCACTTTTCACTTGCTAGGATCATGAGGATCATGGGAGAGGATGTACTTCTACTTGGGAAGTTGGGACAGAGGAAGACGGAATGGATTATTGCAGTTTGTACCTTGAACACCTTGTACTACCTCGTAATAGATACTTCTCAAAATCTACATCGTACTTCATTTTTCGTCACATTTGAGCGGATGTGAACAAATATTTGGCCGTGGCGAGCAGCTGGAGAGTGCCGTGAGGTGAGGTGCCGTATAGTTACCGCTTTTCAATAAGCTATGCCACCATGATGCCACCATGAAACTTTTGGAATAGTTATTCCCAAAGGGCAGATTGAAGATACCTGTACTTCGTACTTGGAAGTAAGTATTAACTTAGACCAACGAGTTCAAGCTTTTGAGAATACGGAGGAGTATCAAGAGCGTTAATTGAACATAAATTTACTTGGAAGGATATCCGCTCGGAAGATAGAGCAACGAGAGTCATTACTACCGGTGTCACTTGCTTGTTTACAAGTACCAAGAGCAAGAACCATTAAAAAAAAAACAAGATCGGCGGGATTCGGAGCGGTGTCTTTCTCCTCCGCAAAGCCGCATCCAACCCAAGCCTCGTACCACAGATGGGGCATTATTCCCACTTTCGGTACCCATACTTCTTACTTTGAAGTCAAGCTGCCTTGGTTTCCCTACTCTTTTCCGCCCGGAATTTCTGACAGTCGTCTACTCGAGTACAGAGAAATAACCATTCCCAAACAGGCACAGCCTCGTCACTGGAGAGCTCCACTGGTCCGACGTCCTCAAGGTTTACCGGTACGGTGCGGGCTCTGGTGGGCTGCTGTACGTAGTACCGTCCCCAACCCCAACTTCCCAAGACACCAGGCGGCGACTTTGGCGAGCGAGTCCTGGGCGGCCAGGCCAAATGATGAAATGCTACTCAACATTCAACATGCGTGCACGGCATCATGGGCATGGCATGGCAGAGAGATGGCAGAGACTCCCAGAGAGGTCATTTCCCTTCCTTCGCCTTCCTTCGAAGCGGCCAACCATTCGTTCATTTAATCGCGCCGACATAAAGCCACCTGCGGCGTTCGGTTTGAACCGATAGATCCCACAGATCCCACCAGATCCCTTGTCCAGTGTAGGGTCCAGTGACAAAGAAATTGTCCTAAACTTTTAAGCCTCCCCCATCTCCGTCTCCATCCCCGCATCTGGGGGATTGGGGATTGGGGATTGGGCCATCATCCCACTCAATCATGGGCAATCATTGGGGTCGGAATTGCCCTTGAAAAGCGGGGGAACGACGGAGCTGGAATGGAGAAGGTTTGCTCTAGCTGTGCATCCATGCAGCTTTCTCGAACTCTTCTAGGAAACCCTGCAAAGGAAATGGTATATATACTAGAGCTCCAGCTCTATTAGTGAGGGCAGCTCTCTTCTCGCGGGTCTCCAGTTTCCTATAATAAAGAAAGTCCTTAGCTGTACTTTTTTCAATCATGATTTTCGGTGCACTTTTCATGGCTGCGGCCGTTGCGGCTCAGTCCACCTCAACTACATCAACCGCTACCAAGACCTTTGGTGCAGGTGTACCAACCGACAAACCTCTCCCTGGAGACTATAATGGTGTTTGGAGACCCCAGACTCACTTTTCGCCTCCTTCGGGTTTCATGAATGATCCCAATGGATGTTTCGTTGACGCCAATGGAACATATCATTTGTACTACCAATGTATAACTCCCGCATCTTCTACTTCTTCCAAGTCAGTCGCTTACTTTATATATAGACAACCCAACATCCACTGTTGCAGGGAACCAGCACTGGGGACACGCCACATCCAAAGATTTATATCACTGGGACAATCAGAAGATTGCAATCTTCGCAACCGAGAACTCTCAAATCTTCTCTGGTAGTGCAGTAATCGATGTAAACAACACATCCGGCTTCTTCCCTAACCAGGACAACGGTGTGGTTGCAATCTACACAACCAACACCCCAACTGCCCAGACTCAAGACCTCGCTTGGTCTGTAGATGGTGGATACACCTTCGAGAAATACTCTGGAAACCCAGTCTTGACATTGAGTCCTGCTTCCACTCAATTCAGAGATCCCAAGGTCATCAAGCATGGCGATTTATGGGTTATGGTTATTGCATACTCTCAAGAATTCGTTATCGGATTCTTCACCTCTCCTGATTTGAAGAGCTGGACCCATGCTTCCAACTTTACTAGTCACGGTTTACTGGGTCTTCAGTACGAGTGCCCCAACTTGGTGGAAATGCCAGTTGAAGGCGGAACTACCACTTGGGTTCTCGCCATCTCTATCAACCCAGGAGCACCACTCGGAGGATCGATCCAAGAGTACTTCATCGGTGATTTCAATGGTACACACTTCACCCCTGTTGACAACGCTGCCCGCGTTGCCGACTTCTCCAAGGACAACTATGCTGGTCAATTCTTCTACGGTATTCCACCAACTGAGGAGCAGATCTACATCGGATGGGCCTCCAACTGGGAATACGCTCAAGTGGTACCCACAGGATCCTCCGAAGGTTGGCGCTCTGCCATGACAGTGCCTCGTCGCACCAAGCTCGCAAAGGTTCAACGAACTGGATGGGACATGCTCGATGTTCCTGTCGATCTCACACCAATTCTTGAGACTCCACTTGCCCAGAACTCAAGTCTAGGAAACGGAACAATCATGATTGATTATTCATCTTTGGACAGTGGAGCGATCTTCTTCCAATGCAACGTATCTAACATCCCTAACAACACGCTCTCCAAAGGAACGCTAAACTTCACTTTCTCTGCTTCCTCAACTCAAGAGTCTGTCTCAGGAGGTTTCTTCTTTGGGGGCGATAACCCTTTCTGGATGAACAGAGGAAGAGTCCTTGGATTCGGTGAAATGAACCCTTTCTTTTCCGACAAATTCAGTATTGGTAACCCAACCAACGCCAACGGAACCTTCACTCTTGAGGGAGTGCTTGATCGTTCGATCCTCGAGGTGTTCTTGGATCACGGACGAAGCACTGGGACGATGACTTTCTACCCTGAGGGGGTCTTGGATACGATGGTTCTCAAGACCGCTGGGTTGAACGAGGGAGTAGTTGTCAGTGTTGCTATTTGGGGTCTCAAGAGCACGTGGGCCGAGAAGGCTAATGATGAGGGCATCGTGCTTGGTAATGTTACTACGAGCGCAGTCGTACCGCGGGGATTGGCATTTTAGTCCGAGGTCGGGCAGCAAATTCGACGACGGTCATGTGTGATGATTTAATGTTATGACCTTGATGTTATAGTATCACGACGTTATTATAGTTATTTAATTTTTAAAGAATTAATTTTGATAAGCAATTCGCATCGAAGCCTCTTGTTTCCAGCTCTGACATTTTCCTCCTTTCTTATTTGCTTGGTTGCGCTGTTCGTTTCGAGGAGATCTTTATTTTGAGAGCGGGGAGGTGGGGAGCTTCGTCTGTATATCAAAGGAGCAAACACCTTTTCGTGGAATAAGATGGACCTACTCCGTCAACAGGGACTCAACGACAGGGACTGTGCAGAACATCGATGTATATGTCCCGCAGGAAAAATCGTATATTTCATGCTTCAAAAATCTGGCCAACATTTCGTATTGCCCTAAGAAGATGTTATGATAGAATCGAAGTAGTGTAACAGTACTGACTCTTGTTGTCAGTTTTTCCAGATTCAAGAACACAACGTCATCAGATAGGAATCACAAATTAGCCTAAATCATAAATAGAGCACAAGATATTAGATTATCTATTACCAATCCTGTTGGCGTGTTCTACGCTAAGAGGCATCATATCATATCAGTAAACCCCTAAAAGGCATGCAGCGCCAAATTCTTCAGACGCGTGAATTCAAAGGACTAAGCTAGTACCTCCAGCGTCTAAACATCTAAATCATCGGACTTGTAAACTTTTGTGCAAATCCATCAGATGAGCGAGAGCAAGAGAGTTTAGTCCTTGAATAAAACTCAGTCCTTGAATAAAACTCTCAAGCCACGACTCTCCTTGCTAGGTTGCGGAAAGAACATATCGGACACCATCTTGATATCGCGATCGAAGTCCGTATCGAATAGTTCTATGTTGGAGTAGCGGGTAAAGATTGTGGCAATTGTGAGGTAGATCTCTGCTTTTGCGAAACTAGTAGGAAGTGGGTTGGTTAGCAAGAAACTTACAAAGATTTCTGGAAGTGGACGTATGGTGGTTACCTCATGCCAATACATTGTCTCGAGCCCTTGGAAAATGAGACCATATACTTCTCTAGTCCTTTCCCGCCATCTTCACGCTCGCTCCAACGTTCTGGGATGAATGAATGGGAGTCTGGGAAGATGTTTTCGTTGTGGTGTTGCATAAGGGAGGACATCGAAATTGGAGTCTGGATGTTTCGATTAGTGGAAGTCTACGTGGGTGGTTGGGTGTATGCCTACTCCTTGGGGGATGGACCAGTCCTGGAACTTCAAGGTTTCATTAGGGGCGGTTCGGGTGAGACGACATGAGGTTCCGTAGGAGAATCTCCAGGCAAGTTAGTTGTTGCATCTTACAGCGACATAAATGAGGGGTTCTTACCTAAGGCCTTCGTTTATAACACCGGTCTATAACTTCAGGTTAGCCAAACCGCCAAGGTTATTTCAAATCAAGATGCAGGGTTCGTACCAAGTAAGGGAGCTGCTGTAAATCAACCAGACTCAATGGCGATTCTCTACCGATTTGCGCAGTCTCCAACTCTTTTCTTAACTTATTGGCCTTCTCCGGATTTGCCAGGAGATAATAAGTCGTGGTCGACAAAGCGAGAGCAACGGTATCTGCACCAGCACCAATGACATTTTGGCCTTCCTGCCACAAGTAATTGACCGACTTATCCTGAGCTGGCAAATCGCTCTTCAGCAATTCATGGAAAAGCGTACGAGGAGCGCCATCAGAGTAGTACGCGTATTTCTCATCTCGACCAGCAAAAATCTCTTCTGCTATCTTTCTGAGTTTCTAGAACTTGATTAGCATGGCAAAAATGCAAAAGAGAGGAGACCTTACGTTCTGCATATTAAGAACCAATCCAAGCGACGGATTCAGAGCCGCAACAAAAGTGTCAGGCAAACTCTGAAGCATGGGCAGGAGCCATGGGAATTGCTTGGTCCACTTCGTCATAGCAGCAGTGCTCTGAGTAGTATGCCACCACCAAGGGTTGAAGTCCGGACTATCAAGGTGGTCCCAGCTATAATTAAAGGCAAAGGATGTAATAACATCAGTAGTATAACTCATGTAGACAACTCGCAGGGGCATGGCTCCGAGGCCTAAGGTTCTGTACTCGTCGATTCTTCTGCAGAGCTTGTTGAGCTTTTCTCGGATGACCGGCTCGAACCGAAGAATATTACCATATCGGAAGAAGGGGCTCATTGCGCGATGGCGGATTCGATGTTGTTCGTGAAAAACAGTTCCAAAACCCGTGTTGCCGGTGCCAAACTGAGCAGTATAGAATGGGTGCTTATCACGGATTCCTGTGTTGGAAAAGACGACTCCGTAGAAGTCGCCTGTGGGATCATCTACATGTAACCTATGGATTATTTGTTAGACAGCTCTGACGAATCTCTCTCAATGACTAAGGAGCCTGGTTGAGGTGTAGTGGTGGGTATGACGAATTCTCGCTTTCAAGAATATGGGTAGCGACACCAAAATGAACGAGTAAGGACAATAAATCGACCTACTCATAAGGATTGATTCGTACAATAGGGCCTAGCAAATATCAGCATCTTTCGTAAAGACCAAGTCACGCGTACTTACCGTATTGCTCGTGCCACTCTCGGATCTTGAACTGAAATTGACCAGGCTTGATAGCATCGTAGTAAAACTCAGTCCAAAGGGTAGCCGCCGCAATCTTGCTTCCAGGAAAACGAGCAATGGGCGACACATAGAGACGATAGAACACAAGCATAACACAGTAGAGAACACCAAGTCCCGCCAAAGTTGCAACGAGGCTGAGATAGCCATTGGTAAGGAGTGGGAGCGGCAGCATGCTGGAAATGAACGGGTTTCAATGTATGTATATGGAGACAAGAGTTGAAGTATTGAGATACGAAAGTTATCTCTAGTGTGTACCTGTCAATTAGGAAAAGATTGCAGAAGAGTCAGAGGTGGGGTATATATGAGAAGGGCTAGAATCCCCCCCTGACGAGAAGTGGGAACTTAGTGGCTCGCTTAGCTCAACAAGGCCACCACTGTTGTCTGCTAGCGATTGGAACCTGGGTTTGCTTCCTGTATCATGCAATTTTGACGTCCGAGCGTCCATCAATTAAAAAATTGATTGTATGTATGTAGATGTGGGGTTGTGTAACTGGTAGTCATTGTGGGGTTTGTGAGTTTAGGTGTTGAGCAATATGATTGCGTAGTCTCCTTCCTGTGATACATTTCCATTTTGTGACTAGGTTGACACAAAGTCTTGTGGAAGATGTAGTTGTGTAACTTTGGCCCAACAGGAAACATGCCATTATCAGGATGGATGTTTATTTAGGCACGTAGGGTTTCCCAAGCATACATTTAGGCCAACAACAACTAAGAAACTGCGATTCATAGATCCTAAATGCCACTTATTCACTACTACTAGTATGCCTAAGTCTCTGCAAAGTACTCCATACACCTTGACCCCACTCTTGAGATTCACTTTGAATCAGACTCTACATTTTTAGAATACACCTACTACCCTTGGTGCCACCCAAAATGTCGCATCCTCTGCATCCTTGCGTTAGTGCAGAGTTTGCGCCCTAGCATGTTGTTTAGAATAGAGAGAGACAGAAATGGGGGCAAAATCCTTGTTTTGCTCATTCTCGCTTAATTCTATACCAAAGAGGCCCGTGGTTGACAGAAAAAAGTGACAGTTCTTTGGCCCGTGCACTAACATCACTAATTCATTAAAACCACACTTATTTTCATAGCACTTTGTTGTACATATAGTAGTATTAAACAGACACACTCCTACAAATTGAAGCGTTTCCCAATTCTAGTGCCCTGCCATCTTTCCCTTTGAATCTATTACATCTTGTAGTCTTTGAGGCATCTCGTCTACCCATTTGTTTATTGTTTCCTGCTTTAACTTGTCCCACTGTAGTTAGTATGAAAGTGGGTTGTTGTACGAGTACAGTGGCTAGTAGTGGGTGGGTTTATTTACATTATTATCCTATGACCTACTGAATGATTGGGTGATGAAATTTGGTCAAAACGCACGGACGAAAAACCGTCGCTTATTTTGTCCACAACACACCGCCTGAGAGGCTAAGCTAACACAAGTGTTGCACTAAGAACCAGTTGCTAACGTACCTCCCCTCAGCCTCCCTCTTACTTTCCCCTCTCTTGAGTCTCTTCTCTTTGCCACGACTAGGGAGATATGCACTGATAAAAATAGCGTAGCTCTACTACTGAAACAGCCTTACATTCCAGAGGTATTAGCGGGATTATTAGATTAATCAAGGGGCATCTAAGTATCGAGTAACAAGCTTTTTACTTGATTACCGCATTTGTTGACATTATGCCAAGGATAAGTATGAAACAATGGCAACTAGAGTCCTTATGGCAGTCCTTAATTATTGCCCTCTAATAAAATCTTTTTGTGATGAATAGTTCTTTCAGCTGAACTAAGCACTGAACTGACCGAACAGAGCCTGTTGTCAGTGAGCTAACAAGAGCCAAAAACTTTATGAGTACTGAAATCATTCCAACTTTAGCATACTAGACCTCCTCAACTCAAACTGCTAAAACACTGGATATTTCCTACTTACCTGGAGAAAGGGGGAGCGCCAAGGTATTATGTATAGAATTGGGATCTTCCGCTATATGGACCCTATCAAATTTCAAGTATCTCCTGGCAAGCAAGGACCTTTGCTTGTGTGTGGTTGAAGCCGCATCAGTGACAGGCAACAGTGTAGCTATGGCAGAGAATAGAAGACAATAGCTGGTCTCTATCGTTCCACAGCCAGGATCCCATCCAGGCGTATAGAGAATCTTACGCATAAGCCAGGATGACATTTGCATTCGATATGTTTATTATAGATAATTGTATGATAATCTAGCTTCAACACAGTATATCCCGTCAAAATCATTCATCCTGTTTGTATGGCAGCCCAATATTGTTACTTTAGCCAACCACAAGGTAGTCAGGCACAATATCTAATGCCGCTTTTCGCTCTCGCTTAAATCAAAACAACCATATCAACAACCCCCAAAAAGCAAAAAACGAGCAAATTACTAAATAAAAGAACTAGAAAAGCAGAAAGAAAAAGCAAAAACAAAAATGTAAACAAGGCAGGCGATCCTTGAGGCACAACCCCTTCTCACCCGTTCTTTGCCGCTCATACAAGACAACTCTGCCCTGCAGCTAGGCGTCGATGGGGGCCTACACACGACCTCATCCATTGGGTTATCCGGGTTGTTGGATGCCGGATTGTTTATTCAAATATAGAAAGTTATTTGGTGGTCCATCGAGAGTATGTACTCAAGTAACAGCTCTTTGCTCTCAATCTCGAGGGTATCTATTTGTTGTTGTCCTTGCGATTGCGAACTCAACAGCTGAACTCAAAGGCCTGACATTTTTTCCCAAATGGCACTCAAATTTGAGATTTCGTTTGAAGGCGCTGCAGGTCACCAACGTATGGTTTTTCCGATAGCATGAGATAAAATTTCAAACAGGAAGGCTCAAACTTCCAAATACGTAAGTGGTCGTGTAGTATGTTAAAGCCAGAAAACATTGAGAATTCAACCCACGTCTATACATCAGCACCTTCGAGATTTTGAGGTTAAGTAAACTGGAAACCAAAGAAGAAGCATTCGTACAAGATGTAAAAGCGCTGATGCCTTTGTGGTTTAATGCGAACCTATGAGAGCTAGTCACCGTGAGTCCTTAATTATTACCACACATTCATAATATGCCCAATATATTGAGAACTTCTTGACATACTGTGGAAGTACATTTAGAAAAACCGAGTGTATGATTGTCACTCCTCCTAACTTTGCTTCCACAAGCCTGCCAACAAAGGCTTGACACCCTCGATAGATAAATTTGGAAGGGACTTAATAGTTGAGATCTACAGACACCTGCATATCCCGAGCAAGAGTACTGTCAAGGTGAAAAACCCCACATATTGCTAATATTGCTGAAGGACTAGAGATACCATGGAGATGAGTGTAAATTGAGCAAGGGAGTGATTGCAGATCCATCATATCCACGATTTCAATTCCGTATCTTGAATACATGATAAATGGCTGCTTCCACAGCAATATCACATATGGCGCGAAACCCGACCCTTTATTAGTAGATTTCATTGCAGATTTTGGCGGTGACTGTATATATACGCGATGCAAAAATTTGGTGAGAATGCACCAAATACAAAATGTCCAAACGCCTAATCCAAACGCCCACAATGCTTTGAAAAGCCCATCCACCGCCACCGCCAACTCCAAACACCAAGCTCTCAAGTTCTGCTCTCGAACAGTATAATCGGAGTATGCTGGGCGGCCGCACAGCAAGCGTTCATCAACCTGACATATTCCATAACGGAAGTTACACCAGAAAAGCCAACCACCCCCTTTACCATGTTCAGAAGCGTCAATCCCGTCCAAAAGACCACCCCCTCAAACATCAACCAAGCCCCCTCGTCCCCCAGTCTCATCCAAAATCCTCCTAACATCCTCCTTACATTCCGGCATCCCCTTCACCATCTCCTGCGCCAGGACATCCCGAAAACCCCCAAAGGCCTCTTCCTTCCCTTTCATCAACTGATTGCCCCTCCTCGTCAACTCCACAAACTCTCTCGTGTAGATATCCGGATTGCGACCACTGTCGACGTATTTGAACAGCTCTGGTGGGATGGAGGGGAGTTTGACTTTGGGTTGATTAGATGGAATGGTGGAGGTGGAGGCGTGTATCTTTTGAAGGGAGGAGGAGAGAGCAATCCTGGATGCATTAGAGCGGGGAGATGTTGTGAGATATGGAAAGAGGGGGGTACATTTGCTGTTCTAGGACGCCTGCTGTTGGGACACCTGCGGTGTCGTAGGTTTGGATTTGTACCATGACTTGATAGAGATCCTGGATGATCTCCTTGACTTGTTCTTTTTGTTTTTATTAGCAGATATGCTTGTATGTGACACTGGAATCTTACTTTCGACGACATCATGGTCTGATGATCCTCCGATAGGAGCCATGATTGTGTTTGTATAATTGTTGTTGCTGAGGAAGCTTTGCAAGACGAAAGGCTGCACTTCAGTAATTGTAGATACTTGCGCCGGTAGTTTATCGGAATATTATCCTTACAGTACTTTCAGCCACCCTCTACGTTGTGGCGTGGCGCCTCTTAACGCCGACAACTCCACCTGCCCTCTCAAACGCTGCAGGACTCGTCAAGATTGCCCATAAAATAAATAAATACGAGTACGTATTAATTAGATTACTCGGGTAGATTTCGTGTGAGGGCCTTCTGGTCACCAATTACGGTGGTGTACGGTGACCAGAAGGCCCTCACACGAAATCTACCCGAGTACAAGGTATCATTTGTAAATAAGGTACCCGAGTATTACTACGTTAGAAGAAGGTATGGTTCCATATTGTTGGTATAACTTGAGTCTTCGAGTTTTGTCCGACAATTTGCTGCGCCAGCGAGTTGAATAACGAGTTCGAAGGGTTTCGAGGGGCTCAATTAAGAGGTCGAGTTCTTGTGCTAGCAAGTGCTTATTACTGCGCCAGTAATAGAGTGCTTGCTCTTCAAGTCCTGTCCGAGGGCATTCTGCTGCGCCAGTAGATATGCGTGTTCGTCGTGCAGTGAGGACCGACCAATAAGTGATCCCAAACCAAGTTAATGATCTGAAGATCACTGATCAGTGGTGGTATAAGTTGGAAGGGATAATAGTAAGCGCATATCGGGTGCCAAAAGGGTGAACAACAAGCATACAAAATTGTATGCTAAATAATCGTTGATGTTGTGTCTACTACGTGGAATCCAGGCTATATATATAGCCTGTATATCACGTGAGTAAACACGTGAATATATCGCAACACATATAGCCTAAAATACTAATATCTTATAACTCTAACCAATCAGGAGGCTAGAACCTTAAATCTATAGTTTTATATCATCTTTCAGACGCTTTATTTAACACTACTACATTGGCCTAAAGGCTCTAAATTACAGTACTAGATAGCCAAGACTTTGTTCGAAAACTTAGTAACAAAAAAACTATATATAAAATTTATAAAACTTAAAGCTATTCCTAGATACCCCGTATATTAACTATACATTTTGTTAACTTATCTCTCTATATCTATATCTATATCTATATAGTCCTCATTCGTCCGAATTAGGAGAGAACTCCTCGTCCTCGTCGCTATCGAATGTATCCTTAGTATAATCTCCGCTATTAGTTGTAATACCCGCCTTAAGTAGGGCAAGATTATTTTATAGGATATTAAATTTTTTATAAGGTACGGTTCAAATAGGTCCTCGGACGGATTTTTTATTTAAATAATCGTATCTTGTAATCTAATTAATACGGTACACTGTTTTCGTTCGCTCAGCAACATTTTTTACCTCATTCTCTCAGATTATACATGAGAGTCTCAGCAATCACTACCTACCTATATAGGCATTTTCTTTTCTTCAGTGTCGAACATTTACGGTAACTTAAGTAATCTAGGATTCTAGGTGTATACGGTATACCGGTAGAAGCCAACCCTCCTCTCTTCTACGCAATTTTCTGTCAAACTCCCGACTCAATTTTTGCCCTATCCACCTCTTACAATACCAAAGACTCAACCAGATTACTTCCCAATCTGCGTCTCATCCCCTGGCCAAATTTTCCCTTTCCCTTTCCCGCTCTTCTCAGCAAAAAGTGTAGTCAACTCCATATGCAACGCCTCCATTGTCCTCTTCTCCCTCCTCTCCAAGCCCTCACACCGTTTTGCCCTGAGAATCCTCTCTCTTGCCCTCATTCTCTCCTCCCAACACTCCATATCGAGCAGCCTTGTTTTCTCCTCCTTGATCTTCTCCAAATCATCTTCAGCCGGACTCTTCATATCTCTTTCAAACTTTGAGTCAGGGGAGTCGGGCTCGTAACGATCAAGATCATCCATGGATTTAGAGAGGACAGGAACTCTGATCTTAATATGTATAGGCACGGGGCTGACGACCCCCGGAGGAGAAGAAGGATTGGGAATAGGAACAGGGCTAACGAAATTATCAGGAGAATAAGAAGTATTGGTTGAAGGGGTTCCGGACCATTTTCCCGCCAGTTCTGACGCGAGAGTGACGGGTTCTGGGGAGGGAGCGGCGGAACGTCTTTTCCTATCAATTCCTGGCGACAATTCTCCCTTTAAGAAAGGAGTACCACCTTTAGCAAAATAGTTCGGAGACATAGTTGTATCCATTTCTTCAACACTCGGATAGGGTGTCCTCTCTCTAGGCGGCAAAGCTGTAGATATTCCCGGAGAAGCGGCAACTTCTACAATTCTGGAATGTCTGTGAGCCTTCTCATCGGGTTTCACGAGGATACAATCTCTGGTGATCTTTGGGTGGAAGGAAATCGAAGAACTCTTTCTCTTGCGGTTGGCAATCAGTCCATCGTGGCTTTCTGCTTCCCGTTCTTGGTCGGCTTTTTGGACTGAAACTTTCGGGAATGGAGTCAATGGTGGAGAGATTGGGAGTTCGGAATTCTTCCTGGTTGGTACAGCTGTTTCTGATGGGTCTTCATATGAACTGCGAGAGCCATCCCCAGATATGAAATGAGCACCCGCACCTAGATAAGTCGTTTCTAGAACCATAGTAGAGCCATTGTATTGCGGCTCAGTCTTTCTTCTCTTCTTTGCCCTGGGGTCATTATCGGGAAATAGTACCATCCGGTTTGGCAGAGGTTTAGTGTTTGACGGCACAACAGGAACTTCGTTGATAGATTCAAAGACTGGGACGTACGCTTCAGGTCTTGGGTGCTCTATTTCAATCCGACTGAGATCTGCGGCTTCCGAATCACTGTGGCAATGAGTTTCGGATTCTGGGCTCTCGGGAGCGGTACTAAATCCCATGGCAGCAGCATTTTCAAGCAAAGGAAGACGATCTTCTTCAAAGACTGGACAAGCACACTACAATAGTTAGCAAAGATACCATACGCCAGGCGATAGACGAGAAGGAGACCTACCGATCCTCCAGTATTCTTTGAACCCATCTCACAAGTCCTCGCTCTCGGTCTCCTCGAAGCCTGTAACCTCCTCCTTCTATCAACCCTCAAGTCTGCTCCATCCCCATCCTCACTCAACATCTTCAACCTCTCCCGACTCAAACCCCCATCAAACCGACTGACAGCCTCCAAGCCCCTCCTCAACGCCTCCCCTTTTGTCTCCCCATCTGTCTCCACAACACAAACAGCACAAAGCGGAATTTCCTGCAACTCAACACCAACACACCTCCGTCTCCTACTACCATCATACTCCCACTTACCCCACTTTCCTTCCTCCACACCCCGGTCCTTCTCACACTTCTCACTACTCTCATCTGTATCCTTCCCCTGATCTACAACAAGAGAAGGAACATCCATCCCCGTCCCACAAACCAAACACCCAAAACACCCCCTATGCCAAAAACACCACCCCAAACTAACAACCTCATCACCCCTCACAATGCATTCCCCACATACCCAGCAGATACTAAGATCCAGAACTGCCCGCCAGCAATCCTTACATACAATGCGCGCCGAGGTACCGAGTAATTTGGGTTTCGAGCCAGAAGGCTGGATTTGCCAGCAGATGGTGCAGATGAAGGGTGGTTCTTGATAAGTAATACCGGTAGTCTCGTTGTTGAGTTTGGTCTTTTGAGATAGTGTGGATGAGGAGGTAGGACAAGTAGGAGAGACGGACATGGTATGCGAGGGATCAAAGATTGTGGTCTGAAGGCGTTGGATTGTTGGTCTAGGAAAGGCGGGATGCTGCATAGAGGCATGGAGCCTTCCTCCTTCATTAGGTTCAAGCGGTGTCATGAAGATGTAATAATAACACAAGAAGCGTAAGTATGATTCCAAGGTAAATAAAACAATGCCAGCTTAGGTCATGATGATCTACGATTGAAGAGCAGCAGCAAGTAAACAAATCAGTAATACATTTCAAGAAAGCATGGTTGGGACCGATCTTTTTTTAAAGTTTTTTATTGACAACATGTCTCTCCGTTGCAAAAGCTCGGAAGAAGCACAACTAGGTAGGAAGGAGCTACTCTCCACTACATCATGAGAATAGCCCCTCAGTGAAAATCATACAAAAGAAAAATCGATTCGGCAACGGTGGGCAGGTGACAATATGAAAAGAAAGGCTCATATGAAGTATGAAAACTTGAACCAAGCCGGGCTTTTTGGCGCAATAAAATATGTAATGAAATCAAGTCCCAACGCCAATGAAATCGGCCATGGACCCTAACAATTCAGAAAATAGCACACATCAATACGACTGTCCATATGCAAGGGACAGTAATCGTGATTTTCCCATTTTCCAAGGCACAATATCAAAAATTGCTGCAATCCTTGAAACAATGAAGTAAACCACTACTGATGTGTCAAACATCTAGCAAGTTGCATCATCAAACATCGTATCGTAAATCTCACCTCAACCTACTTTCGCATCTTTGGTCGGGCAAGCATATTAAGACGACTCAAACTCAAGACACCCTTCTTCGCCGGACTTGTGGGCAACTTCGATTTGGGTGTAGCAACGAGTCTTGGGGCCATGAGCATAGCACCCTCAGCAACTTCCGCCTTTTGCTTCTTAGGAGATCGCTGAGCGCCTTCATCCGTCTCGTCGTCCGAATCCGCACGTCGTCGTTTCTTGTTCGCCATGCCATGTGGCAGAGAGGGAAGTGGTTTCGAATTCTCTTTGTTGAACTCAGGATAGCTGCCTGGCATAGAAGGTGCGATACTGGGACGGACTTGACGGATACTAGCTTGACCAGAAGTTGCTCCGAATCCATTGGGGGATGGTCCGAGTTTGATGGTATGATCGCTACGGAATGTAAACTCTGAAGGAACTGAAGGCGGAGGACGTGCAGGACGCGCAGGAGCGGTCTCTTTGGTCAATGGAAGGGGTCTAACGCCAGAGAGGGAGGGGAATTCTACGTCGCGAGATCGCTGGACTGCTTTGGGGTTTGAGGCAATAGATGGATAAGATAATCTGTCCTGTGTGAACTTTGAGATGCCTGGATCAACTGCCTTGCCTTTCAAACTGGCTTTAGAGGCCGAGCGAGGTATTCCAGATTTCATCGGAGAGGGAGAGTTTTGCATGACAGCTGCGGCAGTGTCAGATGCAAAGTTGACTTGCTTTTGTCCTGTTGCAGTATTTGGGCGAATTGGGGTGGTAGGAGCTTTTGGAAATGCCGATGCGAGATCAGGCTTACTGGGACTTCTGCTTAGAGACGGCATAGAAGTTTGCGGGGCGACTTGCTTCTTGCCTGGACTACTAACATTTCTGAGGATGGATTTGACACGCTCAAATTTGCTAGGGCTTCGCAGAGTAGCTTTCGATGAAGACTGCGGAAGAGTAGAGACATTATTGCTTGTCGCAGACTTTGGCAAAGGACGAGCGATACCACCTCCGATATTAGGTTTGGAGGGTGATCTAGCGAGAGTAGGAATTTGAGAGCTTGGAGTTTTTATAGCAGCAGAGCGAGCTAGAGATGCTTGAGTTGGTGTTGAGATAGCCGCGAGGAAGTTTGCTTGGCGGGGATGCTTTGGTGTGCATGGTTTGGGGATGTCACCTCTGGAAACAGGACGAGCCGACGAAACATCATCGACCATAGCCTTGCGCGCGCGTTTGGCAGGAGCTGTGTTCTCAATACGGTCCGAAGTCTGAGGCTTGTGCGACTGGGGAAGGGGTTTGCTTTCTTCTCTGTCATCTAAGTTGGCCTTCGATTGGGTACGCTTTAAACTGCCGGTAGGCTTTGCATAGTTTGGTAGTGCTCGGAAAGAGGAAGGGTGTCCAGCAATCGAATCCATCTTCTTGAATTCCGCCATATGTACGTCGCTGAACCGGCTGGCCTTGCCCTTTGGCTTTGCAAGCTTCCGACCGGCGACTGTGCTGCCACCTGCCTGTCTCTCTTCTTCTTCCAATCGGCGCTTCTCTAGCTCTCTCTCCGCTGCCATCTTTGCCTTGATTTTGAGCGCCTCTTCGCGCAACTCATCCATCATTCGCTGAGCCTCAGAACCCAATTGGGCACCGGGCCGAGCAAATCTGAAATCAAAGGTTGCAGAGATGCCGGCCTTGGTGGGGGATTGCTGTGCAACTCCAGATGGCTGGTCATCTCCTCTCTTCTGAATGTTGGTGAAGCCGAGTCGCAGACCAGAGTCCGGCTCTTTGGTTGTGCTTTGATGGGTTCTGCTTGGGTGCATATCCTGGATCGATGGTTTGGGGGGAGCGGTTGCTGGAGTCTGCGGGCCTAGGGGAGAGGAAGCAGAGGAGTCGAGGTTGAATCGAACACTGTTTGGAGTCTCCTCGCGCTCATCGAGGGATCCGAGATTGCTGGCGACATTTTGGAATGGCTAGAGCGGTATTGTCAGTGAATATGCCAAAACACAGATCTGGTACGGAGTAGTGGTGTTGAGTTTTTGTTTATCAGACCTGGGACCTACCTTGGGTGTGCCTCTGAGTCGAGAAGACCGACGGCGAGGGGGAGACATCATGAGTGTCTGACAGTCTGGCAGAGGCTTCAGCCTGCGATGCCTGTGGTGGGTCGGGCTCTTGGGGTGTAATTTGTAATTTGCACTGGCAATGCGATGTTGGAAGTGGAGGGTAAGGTAAGGTAGAGTGCTGAGCTGGGGTGGAAGGTCCAAGGTGGGAGATGCTCCGAGTGCGGCTAGATTTAGCTGCAAAGTAAACAAACGCCTCAGGCTCTCCAATAGCGTCGCGTAGCAGGGATGCCGGGGTAAACAGCCGATCTAAACACCACCTCTCACTGGACCTACGGAGTACCCCCCCTCTCAAATTTGCACTGATTTTGCGGGCTTTGAGGCACCCACGTTAGAGTCTGTTTTTGTGTTTTTCGAAGACGCGAGTGATGGCATTTCTAAATAGCATGGTCGATACCGGTACAGATCCATTTGTTCGCCGAGATGACCCCGCGCCGTTCCGAAACAGATCAGCGATCTGTGCGCAATTGTTTATGCCGGCTTGGACCTCGCTTCCATTTGATCAGTGGTCAAGCATCTTTTTTCCCCTCTGGACAGCTTCATTTTGTTGTTATTCTCATCCTCTGTATATGTGAGAGTTTTCGGTCCCAATTCTTTGGACTTTCAGTTCCTTGAGAGCTTTGATTACTGTGTAAGCCGGCGAATCGCATAGCATTGTTCCTAGGTATGTAGGTAAATACCTAGTCTTCCGAGATTTGGAAGGTCATTTTTCACTGACAATATGTTCTGCTGATTATGACCTCGCCAAACTGACATCAAGAATAATAAAATGAGTCTTTCATTGCCCGTTCCCGCTTATACGTTCTTGTTTTGTCCCTCTAAGCCGGCGATGTAAAAACCCCGGAGAACGGCGAGCATGATTTTGAGGATTTTATGCCAGAGAGTATATGGTATATCATTGAACTTGAATTATCAGACAACGGCTTTGATCTCATCATATGAGTGAGATCTTACTGTACGTCTGCTCTTGAGTTCTTGTAATACTTATCCATGCAAAGATCGTGTCCGCAGGTACTCCGTAAGTAGGTACGTATCATACTGTACCATATCACCAATCCTACCAACCATCTACTTTGGAAAACGAGTACGGAAACCCATCATCTTTTTCACCTCAAATCAACGCCGCTTACTCTGCCAAACACGAGTTTCAAATCCATTAGCCACAGCGTTTCTCGCCATGGAGCTCAAAACCCAATCAGTTAGCAATTTGGGACGTCTTAATAAGAGCACAGCCCCACCATGCCACACCTCAACATGGGGTGGGTGCAACCTCCACTTCCACCTCCAGCCCTACGAACCTCTGAAGTGGACAACAACCAGCATCATCAAAGTTACAAATTATCCACAGCACCACCGGCGACAACTATGACTGGCCAATTGCTTGTCGGTCAAGTACCTTCAGGAGTAAATTGAGTTTCCAGCCATGTGTCAACCAGGGTACCTTACGCATCTTGAATAGTTGAGAGATCCGAGGTGGTGCAGTGTGCTAGTGTTGGACGGTGGCTCCGCCCCCAACTGAAAATTCAGCTCTACTCTACGCTGTCTCCGTAAGGCTCTATCGCTATTGCATTGCGTTCTCGTCCGTTGATTGGGTCCAGCCACATTCCCACAATGCTTTTTCTTCTCAGCTCCCTCTCTATTGGTCCGCATTGGATGCGTATGCCACGTTGTGGCTTGCTGAAGCGAGAAAAGACAGCCCGTAACACCGCAACTAACGGCAAAACCGCTTCAAACATTTCTTGCTATGAGTTGTACAGTGGCGTCCCCATCCTCTTCCCAGAGCGCAATGTTGCCTTCAAGTACCAACCGAGGCGTCCCTTGCAGATGACATCGACAACGTCTTCCCTTGCCCCCTGGTCACAGAGCCTCTCTCAATACCTGTGTGGAATGGTTCCTTATGCAGGTTTCTGTAAATAAACTGTTGCCGTTCTTCGTCTACGCTCGGTAGGGGTTGATCGGGGTTATTTCTCCATGACGGCATCAGATGGCTTGCAGCGAATGGATGAGATTGATGATGGCCTGAGAGAGCTTTGAGCTCGAGAGGGCAAAGTGGATGAGCATCATGTCCCCAATTCGACGGGAGCTATTCCTATTTTGAATGTACTTGCCTCCCTTCAGTGCTCACGGCACCGAGTCTCTCACTGTGTTTGCTACCGTATTGAGATTGTGGGTAATGAACCTTACGTGCTGAGTAAATTGTGATTAGCCAGCCACATGTTCCTCTTCGGGGATACTAACTATCTTGTGTATGTGTTTAGAAGATGGATACAACGTCTGTCTTCTTTTGGCATTGATGGTTGTAGATTGGATAAATTTCTTGATATATAGAGCTCATAGCTTCAATTGTTAAAGACATTCTAAGACATCAATCAACGCTCAGCACGCTTTGCACACATCCATACAGATCTCTTAATTGCTTTTGCCTTTCTCTCATTCGCCGTTCTCAAGTCAAGTCGTTCGTCTATAGCTATAGGACTTTGTACCTTAACCATATTTTCTCTATCTTCTCGTTTCATCATCTCTTTCTTTCGGGTTTAGGAAAATACTTACCATTCATTCAAGATGTCTGACGGTTGTAAGTCTCTGTTTCCCTTCTCCCCTCCTCTTCTCCTTTATATAACATTACTTCGTCAATAATCTTCAGCCCCCCGTGTCTCATCGCACTTACTAACAAAACCAAAAGTAAATGAAAAACGCACCATTCGTGTAGCAGACCTCCTCTCAGATTTCCGCACTCTCCAATACTACATCGCCTCAGCACCTTCAGATCCGCCAAATCAAGATGATTACTACACAGAGGGATGGGCAGCTTTGCGACAATGTTCCATCGACGGCCAACACGTCTTGAACTGCGCAGCTGAAACCAGAGTTCCACGTGTTCGCGGTGGTATCGAGGAACAAAATAAAGCGGAACTGATACAGTAAGTTTTCCGTTCTATTCTCTTATGCTTGCCTTAGATTATGGCGAGGGTTAAGCTAATAAGCGAAACAGAGTAACATTGGACGCCTTCGCACGTCGTCACGAAGGCCAGAAAATCTATCTTCGCCAATGCGCGGCTCAAAGATGGGTCTCCTGGCGAGACTCGATTCTTCGGGGTCAGAAACCGCATAGCGGTCATACATCTCAATTGGCATCTTGCGATGCCCAGTTACGTTCTGTAAAACCCCCATGTCCCCTTGCTTTTCAGGCGAGAACTAACAAGTGTCAGGAACTCGCTGCTATCACTGATGAATCTATTTATAATGAATTGAGATCTTCCGATTATGGGTTGGGGAGATGGATCCAAGAGGACCCTCGATTGAGGGATGTGCAGAGATGGGTTAGAGCTCGTTCTTGAATAAGTGTGGATGAAAAGTGCCTGTATCCCTTCTGATCTCGCATTTTGTGGAGCGGGTTTCTTACTCTGTGGTATTCTTTGAGGGATTGCTGGTCAATCCGTGGCATTGCATAGGCGTCTTTCTAATTTCCCTGGGACCTTTGTTTTTTTGACTGGTACGGGATGCCAGAAAAGTTCTATAATTTGTGTGCATTTCAAGCGAGGATTTGTAAATGCTCGAGCGGATGAATTTTGTATTTCATTAATAGATCTAAGTGTTTTTGCTCTGTACACAGAGAGCTATTCCTACAAGTGACAAGGTCATTCCTATCCAAGTATCTTCATACTTTATTAGTTATTGGGATAGAGAAAGAGTTTGGGAACTCGCCTCTGCAGATCACTTTCTTCTCTACCCACCATTCTCCTAGTACTGTGAAAAGGAATGCCAAGGAATTGGTGATTGGGACTGTGAGACTGAGCTCTGTGGTTACGGGTTAGCCGGAATCACCTCCACACTTATCAACATCGTCGATATTCTTTTGGCACGGATTTTACGCTCTTGTGTGCAATAAATTGGAAGGCGAAATCGGGAATACGAATACACATACCAGCCTGACCAATCAACAAGAAGAACCAAACACTCCCGGTCAAATTGATCACCAGGGGCAAAGCATATCTCCAATTCTTCAATAAATCGGTGACCCCAAAGAAAGCACCGTAGACTTTACTTTTTATCCAGCTATTTTGGATGGAAGGGGTCTCGAGGATCGGATGTGGTGGAGGCTTGTGATGGACTGCGGCACGTCGGATGAATGGGGTCGTGAAGCCCCATGCCAAACCGATGAGAAGGAAGCCAACGACGTAGTTGATCAAAGGTCGAGTTGGCACTGGTTCAGTTTCTTCCATGTTGGTTTGGGAATGATTTTATTGTGTTGATGATTCTGATATGCTGTCCTTTGGTTATGGCGAGGTGACAACAAGGGACTTGGGATGAAACCCCTTCCAGGTTGTCTTGGCATTAGATTGCATGTGACTTCGCGTCATGATTATGCGCGTACTCGTACCTTGGGATATCCATCCTGGGATTGCGTGTCGCCCAATACCCCGCGACGATACGATGTCTCATTTTATTGCAGGTAGGGCAAATGCACCAGAAGATATCGAGGATGATGACGAAGAAGATGCTTTCGCAGCAAGGCGCAGAAGATTCAGGCCAATGCACGCCGATGAGTATATCGAAAGTATATTACGCCCGCTCTCTTCCTCCACTTCCTCCGAATAACCGCTTTCTAGGAGTTGTTGGACCTCAAGATGATGAAATCACAGATTCTGACGTCGAGATCATGGACATCAAACCAAGGATACGCGAAGAAGCAGCACTTAAGGTAGGAGAAAAGGTGAAGTGGTCCGACGAGGATAGCGACGATGCCTACAAGAACTTCATGGAGAGGAAGAGCATCAAGCGCAAGAAAACTGCTGCTACGAAAAAGAAACTCGCAGAGAGAACCAAAAAGATAACGGCCGAGAGGAAGAAGCAAAAGAAAGATGGTTCCGCGGAGCCAGCTAAGAAGAAACAACGAGTTTGGGGAGATGCTTCAGACGATGACTTGGTGGATATGGACATGCCAGAATATTTTCTCGATAGGCGGAGGGAATTTGATCAGAATTATAAGAAGTTTCGGGATTCTGCCCTTCAGATCCCTCCTTCGTACGACGATATTTACTTCTCGGACGATGAGCGAATTGCTGAACTTCAAGAGCGGCCTGATTTCCCTGCAAGTGTTGAACGGTCACGTCCGTACAAAGATATTGAATTGCCGAACTCTTTGGGAATAATACCTGCTTCTATTGCACAATACCTTCGAGACTATCAAGTCAAAGGTGTTGAGTTCCTTCATGAATTATTCGTTTATCAAAAAGGGGGTATTTTGGGTGATGATATGGGACTGGGAAAAACAGTTCAGGTTGCCGCGTTCCTTACTGCTGCCTTTGGAAAGACTGGAGATGAAAGAGATGATAAAAGAATGAGAAAAATGAGGAGAGCTGGTAGAAGCTGGTATCCACGAGTGTTGATAGTATGTCCTGCGTCCCTAATCCAGAACTGGGAAAATGAATTGAAACGATGGGGTTGGTGGCATATCGATAAGTTCCATCAGAAAGATAGAGATGCCGTACTGGAGACCGTGAAAGCTGGTCGATCGGAAATTGTTATTACTACATACCATACGTACCGTAATTGCAAGGACCAGTTAAACCTTATACCGTGGGATTGTGTTGTTGCTGACGAGTGTCATACATTGAAAGAAATCAAGTCTGCAACAACTGAAGCAATGAACGAGATCAACGCGTTATGCAGAATTGGCCTCACTGGTACAGCAATCCAGAACAAATATGAAGAGCTCTGGACTCTTTTAAACTGGTGCAGTCCTGGTCGATTTGGCCCTTTATCGACATGGAAAACCAGCATTAGCGGTCCATTACGGCAAGGTCAATCGTAAGGATTTCTCCCTCAATCAAGCTCTGGTGCTAATGACTTGGATAGTCACGACGCTACGTTTCATCAGTTGAAGCAGGCGAGAGAAACTGCGAATAAGCTGGTTAAGAACTTGTTGCCGGAATTTTTCTTGCGTCGCATGAAAAGCCTGATAGCTCATCAGCTGCCAAAGAAAACAGATAAGGTCATTTTCTGCCCTTTGACAGACATTCAAAGGGACGCTTACGAGCTATTTCTGGAAAGTGATGTTGTAGAAATGGTTAAATATTCAACCGTTGAATGCGAGTGCGGGTCTGGAAAGAAGAGAGGATGGTGTTGCCATGTGATGCTCGATGGTATTCCATGGAAGGTACGAAGGAATCCCTATAATATATCTCTCAGTATTGATTTTGCTTTAGGCATTAGTCTTTCCCGTCATCATCAATCTCCAGAAATTATCAAACCACCTTGCCCTACTTATTCCAAACTCCAATGATTCTCCAGAAAAGCAAGAACGGGATTTGGAGTTCCTAAAAAAGATGGTGCCGGATAAGTGGAAAGACCTGTGGGCTAATAAAGAATCGTTATTCAACCTTTCAAATCCCGAGTTTTGTGGAAAGGTTCGTCTCTTGATTTGCGTACCATTTATTAAGTTGACTGTTATCTTTAGTGGAAACTTCTGAAGAAGCTTCTGAAACAATTTCATGATGACGGTGATAAAGTTCTGATTTTCTCACACAGTGTGAGATTACTAAAGATGCTCCATCACCTTTTCAACAACACTAGCTACAACGTTAGCTTTCTAAGTGGTGAAATGCCAGTTGACGAGCGACAAAAAACCGTTGATGATTTCAACTCAGATCCTCGGCAGTTTGTGTTCTTGATTTCTACCAAAGCGGGAGGTAAGTTTTCTTCACGCTCAAAGATAAACGTCGTGCTAAACTTCTTAGGTGTTGGATTGAATATCACAAGCGCAAACAAAGTAATAATCTTTGATCCCAACTGGAATCCAAGTTACGATCTTCAAGCCCAAGATCGAGCATATCGTATTGGGCAGACCAGGGATGTTGAGGTTTTCCGTCTTGTATCTGCCGGGACGGTCGAGGAGATAGTCTACGCGCGTCAAATATACAAGCAACAACAAGCCAATATTGGATATTCAGCCTCAGTCGAGCGTAGGTACTTCAAGGGAGTCCAGCAGTCCAGTGGTCAGAAAGGCGAAATCTTTGGACTTAATAACTTGCTTACCTACCACGGCGATAATATCGTTCTTCGAGATATTGTCAACAAAACCAATGTGGCAGAAGCGAAACGTGGAATCGATATGATCGAGATTAACCTGGAAGAGCTTGACGACGATGACAATCCTCTCAAGGCCGACGACGATGATGAAGATGGCGCTATGAGCCAACTTGTAGCTCTGATCGAAAAGGGGGAAGATCTCAAAACCACGAAAACAAAGCCCAAGCCGAAAATGGATCCAATTCAAGCCATTCTCACTTCGGCGGGAGTTCAATACACGCATGAAAACTCTGAAGTTGTAGGCTCTTCTAAGATTGAAGCAGAACTGAGTAGACGGGCTCAAGAAACCGGAAATGATGTCGATTATGGTCAACAAAAGTTGTTTGCGGAATCTCAAGGCGCGGAAGACCAGTATGTTTTCCATCCACCAAGGGATGTTATGCACCGACAGTTCTGCACCATGGCCAAGACTTTTGGATTCGAGAATGCGACTGAATTTGCCCTTGTGGTGGAGAGTTGGACGCAGATGCAGAGGAGGGATTGCTTGGAGAGATTCTACTTGAAGAGAAAAGAGGGTAATACAGGGGATAGCTTTAGGAGCGAACCCATTTCTGAGAAGAACAAGAAGGAAGAAGTATTGGATGTGCCTACAGAGACTGAGGATGAACATATTGGGGACAATGGGGTCTCGGAAATGGTTGGTACGAGGAATGCAGACATGACGACCAATATGTATGTACCTTCATCTGATGGGAAGGTAGATGAAAATGGTTCTCATAGTGAGACGGAGGATGAGGATGAGGATGATGAGTTATGATGATACCCAATCGAGGGAAGGAGTTTGTATTATTGGCTATGGGATCTGCGCTACTTTGGAAATAAGAAGCTGGTCACAAATAGACTTCCTGTTATCCGTTATTCAGCACTGGGGAAGTTTTGTTAGCTGATAAGCTGCCAACATACTATGGGCATAATGAAGGTTGTTTTAATATCGGATTGACGGCTGACGGGAATGGCTGACAAGCTTCAGAATTGCTTTGGCCTGGCAGCTTGGCGTAGACTCGAGGGTATTTGATTAAGCTTGGTGCAGGCACATCCTTTTATCTTACGGAGTACTTGAGTATCGCATGTCACCCGAGTCACCCTTTCTTAAACACTCCAACCTCCAGTAAAAGTCAGAACGGTTATTCACCACTCCTTATATTCTCCTTGCAGCAACGAGGAACGAATTGGCAGAGCCCCTCTTACGACACTCTCGTAGTACTGTAGGCCATACAAGGCCTGTAAATCGTAAAAATGTGGGAATAATAGAGTACTCGAGTAGCTAAGTGTATATTAGTAGGGGTGTTTTAAAACCTAAATAATAAAAACGCTAGTATCTTTACTAACAAAGTATATATCGTAAAGAGAATAGTAGTATTGGAAAACCCTAGACTTTTAGATTAGTTTTAAACTAAGTTAATAATTCTTATTCAACTTCTGCCTAATATACAAACTTTGCTATTTAGATGGCTCGGGTAGATACTAAGCTCGCTACCTTACCCAATAAGAAGCCTGCGTCGGTGGGAGTGCCTAGGAGTGCCTGAGAGTGTCTAAGAGTGTCTGAGAGTGCCTATAAGTGCCTCGTAGCGAGGTACTTACCTCCTGTGTACCTATATCGACTCCCTCATTTTTCCATGGGCCCTAAATATAACCTGTTAACACCTCTCCCATTCACCTTGGAGCTCCCAGCCCAGATTCATACCGAAGATTACCCAACATAGCTCAACTAGGTATCTCTTCACTTTACATTGACAAATAAGCTGTTTCCTCTCAGCAATCAGATCGTGTAAATCATCAGCCAAGTGGCTCAATGGAGAATGTGTCATCTGGTAATGCGAGATAAACCAACTTCTACGGAAGCAGAGTTCGTCCGAGCATACTATAAGCTGTGCTTGTTTTTTTGCATTTTTAATCTTTGGTAAATTCTTTTTTCTATTTCTTTTTGGTTATAGGCGATAAGATTCTATATCCCCATTACCTAGAGTTGAGGTTGACACGTGGGATAGAGAGGAAGAATTTAGTTTGCAGTTACGTTAATGACAAAAGATTCCAAATTACTGTACTAGAGAATCGAGAGGCAATAGAATCATATCTACTTGAGTAGTGGTGCCGGACTTCCGGTCGGCGGCGATAGTGGGGTGGAGGTAGTTGTGAAGCTAAACTCAGAGGACCCGCGATTATTGAGGATTTTCTTCTTTTTAAAGTTACACCCCCCCTTCTCCCCCCCCCCCCGGCTGTCACAGGTTCATGTCGTGCAAAATTCTGGATAACCCAAGCAAATACTCGCCTCTGCCTACATATTGGCACCAGTAAGATATGCCAGAAACCCTACTTCAGCCCAGACAAGGTCGCAACTATTCGACATTCTCAGATTCAAATAGCGATAGCGACAAGTCAAGTTGTAACGTAATCAAAAATGCTGCTAGGCAGTCTGCTCATCGTGATGGGGCATCGGTGACAGCCCGGAGATCTGAAAATGGCTCAAATAGAAGGATGTCAAGAGATGAGGAAAATGGAGGCTTAACTGTCTAGGTGCCATCTTTGGTTACAAACAAGCCAGTTTCATGGAGTGATCTTCCCCATAAGGGATTAGCTTTATTGACCTTTGCGAGACTATCAGAGCCTTTGGTGCAGTCTTCTTTGCGGGTAAGTGGTTTCTTGTGACATGATCTTGTTGATTTCTCTACTAACAAATCAGTCATATCTTTTTTATCAAATGAGATTCTTTGACCGGAGTCTCCCTGATTCTACCATTGCTTCACAGGTTGGTATTATCCAAGGAGCTTTTGCCGCTGCGCAACTATGTACAGCGATGCTTTAGGGACGAGAGTCAGATATTAGAGGACGAAAGACCATAATTTTGTTTGGACTTGCAGGGTCTGCTCTCTCATGCATAGGATTTGGGTTTTCAACTACCTTCACACAAGCGCTGATATTCCGAAGCCTCGGTGGCGCTCTTAATGGCAACGTTGGAGTAATGAGAACCATGGTTAGCGAGATCATTCGAGAAAAGAGGCCAGTCACTTTCCGATATGCAATGCGGACTTGAGAACTAAACAAGAGAAGGTTTCAGTCAAGAGCTTTCTTGATACTTCCGATGACTGCGAATATCGGAGTCATTATTGGTCCAATGCTGGGCGGTTTGACAAGTGATCCAGCGAACGAGTACCCCAATTTATTTGGGGGTATCAAGTGGCTCGAAAAGTACCCGTATTCCCCGCCTAATATCATCAGTGCAATGATTTTGGTTGTTGCATCAATCTCTGTATGGCTAGGCATGGAAGAGGTAGAGAAACGGCTCCCGTAGTATGAGTAGCGATTACTGACAATCCAGACCCACGAAGCCTTCAACCGGCACGAAGATTATGGCATTAACATTAGTCGGAAAATTACCTCCGTTTACAGGAAACTACGAGGGAATCGGTCCAGTCAAGGCTATACGCAGGTCCATGAACATAATACAGACGTCCCGGAAGCTGAGATGCCTCCCGTGGCCGCAAAGCCTACAAAGAGAGTAGCTCCTCATTACCCAAACTCCCTCCCATTTCGTCGTATATTTACCTATAATGTTATATGCGTGTTATTTTCTCACTCGCTGCTGGCTTTTGCAATGGGAACATTCCATTCCATTGTCTACACCTTTCTCAGCACACCGGTTTACGATCCAGCTCACCCACTGTCGAATTATACTCCACATCTACCATTCGTTTTTACTGGTGGTACGGGTCTTTAACCTAGGGACATTGGGTTCTCCATGGCGACGCTCGGTTCCCTGGGTATCGTCCTCAAGTTATTCCTCTACCCCAGAGTCAATACGTATCTTGGCACAATAACATCCTTGAGGATATTCCTATACTGCTTTCCGATCACCTACTCTGTAACCCCGTTTCTAGCTGTTGTTCCAAGCATGGCACCGCCCCCATCCGAAAAGACAGGAGTTATATTCTGGGTTGTCCTTACCTCTCTGATATTTCTCTTCGTCATCGGTAGGACTTTTGCGGCACCTGCGGCTCAAATACTACTTAATAACTGCTGTCCTCACCCTACCGTCTTAGGCACAGTTCACGGCATAGGCCAGAGTGCCTCTGCAGCAGCCAGAACCGTTGGACCTGCGTTTGGAGGATGGATATATGGCGTAGGACTTGAGAAAGGCGGTGTTGGAGCAATGTTCTGGGTTCTGGCAGGGTTCGCAGGACTAGCTTGTTTTGCGAGTAATTTTGTCAAGGACGGTGATGGACATGAGATCCGACTCGATGGTGACGATGAAGCCGAAGAGGAAGCAGATAAAGCAAATAGAGGCTTTGGACACTGATATCGCATGGTAACAAAGTCAATCGTTTGCAAGGAAAAAATTTTGCTAGATAGTCTAATCAAATTCTTGAGAATATTGTCCGAGGTGGTATGGAACATTTGAGAACTTTGTTGATTTGTCAATTTCTTCTGCGTCCTCTCCTGAATAGATACTCGGCTATCCCGGACGAGCATCTAGGTACATATGATCAGATAAGGTACATGGATTGTACCCACATCCCAACCACATGTGAGTTCTTGATGTTGGCTGAAACGGGCGGAAGAAGCGCTTCTAATTACCTGGATTGTCTCAGAAGCCAATCAAGCAGATATTCCATCTTGGATAACTCGTCACTGGACTTTGGAGGTGGGGTAATTTGGTCACGAGTGAGGGGCAGTTGTGCAGTGAGGTACGAGTACTCGAGTACTCGAGTACCTCGTGGCACCGAACACGGCCCAAGCGTTGGTTTCAAGTTCGGAGCCACTGTTTACAACGACATCCCATACTTGGTAGCTCACGATTTACAAGGCTCGCCTCACAATGATCATTATTCCGTGTTGTCAGCTCCACAGAAATATATTCGGAGGGATCGTTCTATTCATGATCTGATCCATACTCGCCCGCCACCCTCACTTTCCAGTCTCAATGATCCAGGAACAATGGAGCCAAACAGATGGGGGTACCTCACGTGCGTCGCCTAATGCCTTCGTACACCGCCTCTTCCCCGCCTCTCACCATCTCACGATTTGCTGGACTCGCCCCACAGGACGGATGAAGACGCTGCACGCATCGTAGAGCGGGTCGAGCTGCTTACAATTACAAGTCCAATTGGAACAGCTGCAAGCATTGGGTGTTGTCGCAGCTTCATATTGCTTTGTTGTTCACGCAGCAAGCGAGTGATCCACACCGCTAAGCTCCTGCTTCGTATGCCTTCCCCTTTCTTCTCCAGACTCTATTAATTCCAAGGCGAGGAGCTCTCATATCTCACGCAAGGGCCAACAAATTAGCGGGGTAAATAATGGACCCCACTAATGAGTTGCTTCACAAGATGTACGAATAGAGCAAGCGAGTGCTTCTGACTTGCTTCAGATTTGTACGCAATAATATAGCAAGACATATTCGAGGCTGGGTAAATGCATTGCTTCCTTCTAGATGCCCGACTTGGCGATGCTTTCACAGCTGGCAAAGAGCTGGCAAGGTGTTCCCCGTGCTAAGATATATGCGTGCTGTTGTGGATATTAATATGATACGGGAAGGAGGGGTCCAGCGTGTTTCGCTATCCAGCTTCTCATTTATATATGATTACCCCTCCATCTAATTCCTTCCATCTTCACGTCATTTCGATATATTTTTGCTTCCTCTTCACACAATCCTTCCAGCACGCTTTACATCATCCTCAATACCAATACACTCAAGCTTATAAATCAATTTTTATATCAGAGATTCCACTTATACCTTCAGGATGGCAGCAGCAGTTATGTCTACGCCAGCAGCCCAGGGACTTTCTTTGGATGGTGGGGTTATGGCTCCATCACCAGTTTCCCAAAACTCTTCTCGCCACGGAAGAAGTAAAAACACCGGTAGTGTTGTCAAGAAGGGGCGAGGTCGTGGATACAGTGTTCACGAAGGACGAGAGACGGCCATATCCAAAGCCCTCACCTGGGTTTTGAAGAGAACCATCCAAGAGGGAGAGCCTCAAGAAGAGGGCACTGAGAAATTGGTAGCTGATGCAGAAGGCTGGGTCGACTGCGAAGAACTTGTAAGTCAATTCCTACCTCTTAATATATCCGCAGGAGACACTAATGACATGTTTCTTCCAGCTCCAAAAACCAAACGTCGTAGAGCTTGAAGTCAAATTCGAAGAGCTACACACCGTCGTCACATCCCCAAAGTCCCGCTTCGCCGTAAAGCTAAAGCCTGAATACGAAAAGGATGACGAGGAAGAAGCCAATGAATCCGACTACCTCATTCGAATGATCGCTTCGGCTGCCCCAACCACTACTCCATCCGCTACACCCGAAAAGAAGTTAACTCCTCTCACTTCCGAAACCAACGAACTTCCAGATTTCATCGTCTACGAGACCTCATACGCCAACTACCCTCTCATCCTAGCCTCTGGTGGAATAAAAAAGGCAGGTGGTCAAGCTCTCCTTCAGTTCTCTACCATCAAAGTAGACGAGGATGGAACTGAGGTACGAGCTGCCAGCGGGGCAGATGTATCTATCTACATCGACCTCCGAGCCGTCATGGAAGCTGAGCCCAAGATTCTCTGGTCTCGAACAGAGGCAGGAAACGTCGTCACCGAGGCCGGACCAACCTCCACCATCGACAAAAAATACTGGAAAAAGGCCGTCGGACGAAGAGCCGACATCGGTCTTCTCTACGAGGACGGTGTTGTGAAGAAGGAAGTCCCCATCGGATTGAGAGGCAAGGGAACTAAGGGAAAGAAGGGATTGAAGGGAAAGGGAGCCAGTGCCAACATGAAGGAGATGAAGGCTACTAGCGATGATGACTCTGCTAGTGATGAGTAGGTTTGTTTTGAAGGAATTATCGTATACTCTGGTTGGATCTTTAGGATAGATACCCCCACTTCTTCTTTTTTTTTGTTCTTTTTACTTGTTGCCTTTTTTTCCCCAGATATACAGATAAACATAGAGACGGATAAGGGATAGAAGCGGTCCTTGCATAGCATAAGTAGCATAGCATAAACGAGCTCGCTTGCTTCTTGCGATCCTTACCAAGCGATGGCAGACACAACAAGCCACCCTTTGAATCGCACAATTACCCTAACATTTAAAATAACGTAATCAATTTGGTTACTTGAAAACTAACAAGCAAGTATATTCGTGTTGAGAGGTAGAATTTTGCTGAAGTTCTAGTATTCAACTTGTTAAGGCTACTTTGGGGCGACATCACGAACCTTAACACAAGCTAAGCGGCATTTATTAATGAAAAATATATAAAACTCATGGTCGCTCAAAACTAGAAAGCCAGAAAGCTATGTGCATATATTTGAGCTTAAAACATATTGTCCAATCACCGAGTTATTCTAGACTGACATATAACTACAATTCGGACCTATTGCTCCGAAGACACTTAGATAGAGATATATGGAGAAAATACTAGAATCGGGCTAAAACACCCACAACTTATCTACGAACTGTGTTTCCCACTAGTCGGGTGGTGCGTGTCCTGTGTTGCAAATTCTCAGACCATGTGATAAGCAATGAAGGAGACGGGAGGTGTGTGGTTACGAAATACCCCACTCCGAATCACCAGCTCTCCTGCGTGCGTAGTTTCTGTTGCAAATAGTGAATACTATATAGTCAGCCAGTCACATACTGCGCTAGCGTGCTCCGCCTAATGCGGACTAGCGTGGCCTACTCTATAAGTAGTCAGGTCCCTTAGCACTTAGACAATTAACGAGTTTTCCGCCAGAATCCTGACAACAGTTTCTAGTGATGAGAGGGGAAATGTATGATGAATCAAAATGGCTCTTTAATTAGCTGTGAGGAAGTTGAGAAGTGGACAGAAGACTTACAATGAGTAGCACCTAGGTCAAATATCTTGCCTTTAGACAATTTTCACAACTGGGCTCAACTTGCCAACCCACGAGAGCAGTGTGAGAAAGAATGGAAAGAGCGAGAACTTCTTCCCTTACCGAAAGTAAGGTATTAATTAGTTGTTACTAAAACCCAAAAGGGCGCAAAACATCAACGGAACTGAATATAGATTGCCCTGGCCTCTAACAGTGAGAAGACCAGTATGATCTCAAAGTCCGAAAGTCCAAAAACAAGGAAGTTGTAGATATCTCCCGAGAAGCATCGCATATTAGCGGGTGGCCTGTTTTCGAAACTAGTGTCTTTGGTGTGGAGGTGGGTCGAAGAACGGGTATGGGAGTGGTATGGTTTCCTGTTTGCTCAATGGGGAGAAGAAGAAAAGGCTATACTTGTAGGAAGGTAAGGTCTGCTTCATAACTGGAATGATAAGCCGCTTTTAGAGCTCGATGATGGCTTCCCGGAGTATTTATCACCACTTGAGAATTCTCCAAGGAAAAGAGTATGGGATCGAATTTCCAGAATGCGCTTAATGGTTCTGGCAAAGTTTTCCAAATCTTCAATCATGGTCATCCTTGCGCACATGTCATACTCGTTTACCCACTGCAGATGGGTTTCCAGATGGGAGTTCAACGACAGTTGTATCCAAAAATCACACGGGGACTCATAAGAAGCCAAATACTCGGGTATCGCGTAACGATTCAATAAACGGCGATTTCTGAAATTAATTCTTGATAATTGCAGACAGAAAGAATCTGACAGCGCGAAAAGAGGAACGCAATTATAAAACTCAGTAATTATCCTTGCTCCACCGAAATCGTGTGGCAGATGACTTCAAAATTCAGAATTCGAATGTTCCAGCCATAATTCCCAGAAACCTGAAAGCCAATAGACAATGAAAATGATTGCAAAATGACAACTGTACTTTGTGAGGCTTCCAGGAAAATGCCCTTGACCCAGATATTAACAAATCATATTTCAGCCAACCTGCCTCTTCCCAATGACCAAACTATGAATCCGACAGACTTAGCACTAAATTCTCACGACATGAAAACACATCAACGCCAGATTTTGCAAGTGCATTCTCAAGGCACTTTCCCTGCCTGAACTCTACCTTTGTAGAGAGAGAAAACGATGTCAAGCTGTCAAGTAAAGGCGTTCCATCGTACTCCTGATCAATCACGAATTTCTGCGCCACTGGTACATGCGTATTACCAATCATCGTAGCTCAACGAATCTCCTTTACAGCACAATAAAATTGTTAGAGCAAACGTTACTTGAGACCAACTTACAAGGATTTGGAATCTTGCAGCCTCAACAACCACGTCGTATTCAGCTTGATTATAAAAAAAACCTGGAACAAAAAGGGATGTTGGTAGAATTTCCCCCCAATCAAAAACGTGACAGGCAATTCTTTAATTGATTGGAGTCGTCACGCCACATGGTCCGACATGTTGGAACCAACCTCCTGTAGAATATAAATTCTCAGCCGCTGAAGCTGTGTGGTCGTGTCCCTGAAGCACATGAACTCAAGTATCTCCAGCAGTACACTAACCGGATAGCTGGATCTGTGGCACTCAGAAAACAGTGCTAACGGCACGGTAATATGCACACTTACGGATGTTGGATCTGATTCAAAAAGCGGACAAGGTGGTTAACGGCTATGACTGGCTCGTCAATCATCCAAGGTGGACGCTCAGTATGATGAGAAAGATCTTATGAAAGGGAGGACGGGCGGGTGTCGGCATCAACATTTTAAGCCACTGGGGGGCTGGTTCGTAGCGATCTGGGCGTTGGTTTACCTTGAATCATCTTGCATTTTGGAGAGCCAAGATTTTGAAGCTCCCGCTCTTACCGCTTATTGTCTTAGTGCTGTTGGAACACAGGGGGAGTGGTCATGTGATAAAGTGACAAATTTACTCCGCAATCTACTCTGCGAGTTCCTTGTTGAGCTGAGGCTTCGTCCTTGTTCTCATGCGAGATGTATTTTGGGCGCAATTCTGGAGAAAATGCCCTTGGACGTCGATTTATTCCCAGCGAAATATCATATTCTTATTCACATCATGTTTAAAGATTAAAATTTTCCCTCAAGTTTCGGGTGGGTTTGTATGAAATATGAATGGAAACTGCCGCCTGCGTTAATACTAGTATTGTCATGGATTCATCCCTATGTCGGGCTTTCACATCGTCGAGCCCAGCAAACTGGTTGAGCCTGGCGCCCAACTTCATCCAGGGTCATTTGATTGAACATGAAGCCTTGATGACACCTCATGCACTTTCCAGCTTGCATCCCTTAGCTTGGCCGATGGAACTTGGACAAGCCAGTTAACCTTGCCCTCATATCACATCAGATCTTCGATGCCTTGTAAGTGTCTGATATCACCCACTTCCTGCATTCTTTTATACCCTCCCTCCCCTCGCCTCACCAACCGCCCATTCTCATTCCCTTTTATTTTGCCACTTCGCCTTAAGCTTCTCTTTATTCAACCAAATAATATTTTCTTCCCCAACCTTCTACTTGTTGCCTTCTTCAACCCCAAAATTTTGTCTAACAACCTTTCACTTCAAACATCCTTCACATCTATTCGCTTAACTAGGACATGATGGCTTCCGTTCGTGAGGAAGCTGCCCCAGTTGGAGACCAAGGCAAGAAAAAGACAAATATACGGCGGTCACGCACCGGCTGCCGAACTTGTCGTAACAGGAGAAAGAAATGCGACGAGAACAGACCCAGCTGCAACAACTGCATAAACATCAGAGCAATTTGTCCCGGATATCCCAAGAAGCAAAAGTGGGAAAGAACCCCAGCGGGGATGAGAGCCCTTGCATCGAGAGGAGATTCTTCGCATCGAGCTCTTCCATTGCTTCAACCAGTTCTCCAACAACCATCTCCAGCCCCATCTTTCGAACGCAGCGATCTGGGGTCTGAGTGGGAAATAGTGCCCTACTCGCCTGTCAGCAACATGGTAGTTATGAATACTTATGTGCCTCAATATTGCCAGTCTTATGATTGCGAAAGTTACCTT
The DNA here is from genome assembly GCA_900536425.1 of Hymenoscyphus linearis. Lineage (NCBI taxonomy): Eukaryota > Fungi > Ascomycota > Leotiomycetes > Helotiales > Helotiaceae > Hymenoscyphus > Hymenoscyphus linearis. The sequence continues at coordinate 121,250 of UNPR01000053.1, read as the reverse complement.
TCTTATCAGTTACCAAGTCTCATTGCGGGGATTGAAACCGACTTGCACAAAGAATTGTACCTCCATTTCGCTGAGGTCACTTCTCGAATCCTCACTATCACGCCCACCGATACGAATCAATTTAGGGAGGTCATTATTTCGTTAGCTCTTTCAAGCAGGACAGTGATGATTGCTCTTTTGAGCTTGGCTGGGTCGCATTTACTACGAATCATTCGTCCTGGGATTAGAGAAGATATCGTCGTAGAGACCAGACGACTCTACAATGAGGCCATACAAACACAGCATACTTTCATGGCAACACTCGAGGAAATGCAACTAAATTTGAACTCTCGCTTACCTCATTATCAAGAGAGTTTCTTCACCACTTTTCTCCTGCTTTGCGTATATGAGGATTGCCAAGGATCTGAGGCCAACTTGTCGCTTGAGCATCTCAACAACGCGAGGGAAATTTTGATTATGGACTCAATACTGGAATTAAGTCAGGATGATGGTCGTGAGACTTACTTAACGAGCATCAACCCGATCCTATTAGATTTCTTCCTTTATCACGAATCTCTGGCAACTGTGACATCGCCAAACCGGTTTCCCCCCAAGCCTCGCATTCGAAGTCTTGCACTTTCTCCCCAACCCTACATGACGGAGTTTTTGGAAGGCTTCGGTAGGTTTGCCTTGGAAATATCTTCATTGCATGCTCGGTCGGTCTCGAGAACCGACAACTCAGTCGCTACCGTAACCAGCCTCGCCCTAAACATCGAACAAGATCTCAATAACTGGCGGCCAAGAACCCCCCTCGAATACTCCCAGATAGCAGAATTATATCGGGTGGCCCTCTTTCTCTGGTTAAAATCCATCGTCACTGCCTCACAACTCCAAGACTCCGCGACCCTCGCGCTCATTTCCGATAACATCCTTCGCGTTACAGAGACGATAAACAACAACGAGGGAGTTCTATCCTATCTCCTTTTCCCAATTTTCATCCTGGGCTCAGTATCTACTTCGGAAACCGATCGCCTCCGTATCACCAACCAATTCCAACGGGTTCGCGCTTGGAGTAATTTTGCCAACATCGATCGCCAAGAAGGCAGGGTGCGAATAATTTGGCAAGAGAACGATTGAGGAAGTCCACGCTCGTGGGATTGGGTTGAGACTCATGATATGAGATTCCTCGTATCGTAGACATCCCTACACCACGTCCTGTCTGACTCTCTTCCCATTTGCTTTATATCTTTTCTGACGTTTAAAAGGGACTCGAATCTTTCTGCTCTAATGAGCGCGACTTCACAATATTTCCTCAGGGGTTAGTTATATACGTTTAGAGCCATTTCTCCCCGAAGATTTGAGTTCTACGCCATGTTATGGAGTTGAAAAACTTGGGTGGTCTTGCTTTGCTCTTGGGTTTCTGTTAGTGGAAGTACATATTAGTTTTAATTTGGCTGTGGTATCTTGGACCGTATCTTTGAAGGTCTCTCCAAATAAGTTGGATAAGTATCAGATGAAAAGTGTCACTAAATTATGGTTATATTCTTACAAAATTGGCCCAACTTCTCGAATGGACGGAATTGATTTCCTTTCTCGGAAAAGTACGTTTCTTGTTCTGTCTTGAACTGATTTTACAACGCACAATAAAAGCTCTTTTTCTGCCAACTTTCTCCCAGCCATTGATTGACGGCTACTTTGCAGCTCTGCCACACACAAATGTACAATGTCACTCCTTCCTTCAACTATGCATGCTAGTTTCGGTGTTCCATCGGTACAATGCAATTTTCAATTTCCCTTTTGCCTAGAGTACCCACGGTATTACCAAGAGAAGCGGAAATGCCAGAAATCCCCCTCCGTAGAAACACCAACCGCCAACCGGATCACTCGGATCTCTCTCCCTATCCTCCCACATAAAGAGACAGTGGGGATATGCGGAGCTGAGAAATGCGTATATGAGTCGCGGAAAATACTCAACTACTCAAAGAGCCGCAGCTGAAACCTGTGAGAGGTAACTTTCATTGTATACACTCGGCTCAAAAATCATCCATCCCAAAAACGAAAACGTCATATCACCAAACCCAACAAAAAAACACCCCCCTCACTTCCTCAAACCAACATCTCATCCCTTTCAACCCGGTGATTTGCATACCGAAGCCCCAACCCAACCATCCCCATAAATACCAACAACACAATCTATCCTCGGTTAAACCCAGACACAGGGGAAGGTCACCAGGGATCCAGGGAGAACATCCCAACTAATATTGAGCAGGCAGGCTGCCAAGTTGCAAACCATTACTCCTTTAGACTTACACCAATATTCTATCCAGGGCTGAAAGTCCAACATGTAATAACGTACCGGTAGCGGTACCCAGTGGAAGGGCTCGGAGAACATGCCCAATTTTGAATATATTGCTTGCAAAGTACTCGAGTAAACCTACCCTTTCTTTAAGATAAACGCCGTCCAACATCCTAGCCAAGGCGTGGTCTGAGGGTACGGGAGTGATATGTGTGATTCGAATCTGAGAGATCGAAGGACTTGATCGCCGACCTTCAATACCCGATAATGCCTCATTTTCCCGCATGTTGTCATGGAGTATGAGGTATCGTGGGCGTGTGATTGGAATCCAAGAGGTACATATACGACGTACAAAGTCATTGTAAATTCTACATGGGGCTGTACTGTACCCTGAAAGCAGTCTTCTCACCCTTGTTCGTGAAATCCTCAAGCAGCGATAACGGGATGAAGGGCGTGCTGGTGTCGTAATGTGTTTGGATTTAGACATCTGCCTTCTCGGCTCCCTCATCCCTAAATAACCCGCAGCTAACCCCTAGCCTACCGCCACAGAACACCATGTACCTTCCTCCCCAGCTAAGGATTATGAATGGTTAGATTATTGAGTTGCTAACGAGGGAGTGGGTGTACTTGATAAGTTTGGTAGCCTGTTTACATTTTGACTAACCCCTAGACTACCGCCACAGAACACCATGTACCTTCCTCCCCAGCCAAGGATTATGAATGGTTAGATCGTTGAGTTGCTAACGAGGGAGTAGGTGTACTCGGCAAGTTGGTAATCTGTTTACATTTAGACCACCCTCACTCAGCTCCCTCACCCGCAACTAACCCGCAATTAACCCCTAGCCTCCCGCCACAGAACACCATGTACCGTACCTTCCTCGCCAGCCAAGGATTATGAATGGTTAGATCGTTGAGTTGCTAACGAGGGAGTGGGTGTACTCGGCAAGTTGGTAATCTGTTTACATTTAGACTACCCCCCTCTCTCGGCTCCCTCCACGAACAAATTAACCCCTAGGCTCTACCCGCCCGCCACATAACAGCATGCGTCGTCGTCCCCAACCCCTTCCCGTTAACATACCCCTCAAGATCAAGTTGCATCCTGTTCACCTCTGTAAACCCTGCCCGTTCATAGAGTCCCTTCCCCTCGGGACTAGCGCCCAACACGCACTGCAGGTGTAACCTATCGACTTCCTGAAGACCTTGCTGGAGCATTTGGGTCCCGATGCCGAGACATTGATATGCGGGATGAACGATAAGGGAGTTAAGTTCTAGGGACGTTAGAAGACTGACTTGACTGTTGGTGATGATGGAAAAGGGTTGACGGAAGAAAGGGAAAGGGGGAACACAACAGAACAGAACTTACTAGCGTAGGATTGTCCTTTAGTAGACTCCAGCATCCACATATCAGATTTTAAAAACACATCCTCGCAGAACTTGATATTGGCTGAGATTCCCCATCCCATTTCCTCATCCTCATTCCCATCTCCCTCGCTCTCACTTTCCACCACTCCTCCACCACCTTCCCCCTTGCCTTTCCCCTCACTCTCCCCAACCATGAAAAAACTCCATGCACACCACCCAACAATCTCCCCACAACCCTCCCCTCCATCCCCTGCAACAGCCTTCACACCCCTCATCCACCGCCCCTCCCTCGAACAAGAAGCCCTCTCCAGCCCCTTGACCCTCAGCGCAAGGTTCTCAGCAGAATCCTTTTGGGGTCCAAAGGCCGTGATCGAAAACGGGTCATTTACGAAAACCAGGGATTCGAGACGGGCCAAGACAGGGAAGTCCTCGGGTTGAACTGGGAGGAGGGTGATTATTGGTTTAGGCCTTATTTCCATATCCGAAGAAGGAAGAGGATGGGGAGATGGTGGGTGTGAGGACATTTTTGAGTAGTTGTGGATATGGATGTGGATGTGGATAGCATTCTTGACTTTGAGGATAGGTTGGATGATGGATTGGGTTGGTATTGTGTTATAACTTGTAACTTGTACTCTTACCTACTTCTTGGTTATCCAAGGTATAGGTAGATTTGATGTTAAAAGTTATCAACTAGAAATCATTCAAAGATCTCTTGTGAAGAGAATTTTCTTTTGTACCGAGTTTCTTGAATTGCAAGGCTAGCAAATGGTACTGTTCGGAATACGTCTTGAATTGGCGGTACAAAATGTGGCTTGGCATATAGGCCGCGTGAGTCACTTGCCGCATCTATTAGACCATGTCAGGAAACAAAGATGGATGATAAATGATTTAGGAAGTTAAATTGGTCTGTAGATGAAAAACGGAGTCGGGGTATAAGTGATATACCAATTTAGGGTTCAACATAAAGTTGTTCGGCGAGGATGTCTCGCTTCCCCTTGCCCCACTTCCCCACTTCTAGAAAGCAAAAGGGGGGAGTTCTCGTTTTGCTAGAATCCTGATGGCGGTTATATGTATGTACAATAGCTAAATAGCTCTCGTTAAGTTTAAGTCATAGGTATCTCATCTCAATCATCTCATCGTAATATCGTGCCAGGCATCTAATCATCCATCTCCTAATACCTTCCAATTAACACCAACTCCCCACTTACGTCCCGCCACTACAGCTTCCCACACTGGTCCCTTGATACCTACCATCTTCCCTTTCTCAATTCTCTCCGCTCTTTGTAAACCACTCGTTTGTCCCTCTCCAGCAAGAATAACTTGCACATACCCTAAATGGTCGACCACCTGAGCTGATCCCGTTTCGTTACTTACATTCTGCATTTGTCGTCCCCGAATCATGGTCATGCCAGCTCGTGAACTACCACTAATCTCATCAACTAGAATCTGGACTATCCATCCTCCCTCTCGCGAATTGTGGGAAGGTGTGGCTTCGATGTTAAATAGCCAGCCTTGAACTTCAGATGCCAGACCTCCCGGTATGTATTTCATGCCCTTCCTATGTGGGGAGAACTGCTCAGGGAGGGGATCGCCTTGTGACTGTGCTTGATCTGTGGGATCTGGAGGTCGAAAAGGTGGTGGTTTTCGGAAAGCTGGGAGTGAGGGATTCGTGGGGAGAGGTGTGGATGGCGGTGCTAGGAAGCGTTGTGCCGAAGCTGGGAGTGCGCGATGGATTGGACGAGACGGTGGATAGGAGAGGATAGCGGAAGTAAAGGAGCCGATGTTATTTAGATCATTTTGGTTGTCGTTCTCTTGAAATGGGGAACTACTCGCAGAAAGCCGACGACGTTTGGGGCTTGGTGCTTCGATTGAGAATTCTTCTTCTTCTATTGCGGTATCACGATATCCTACCTCTTCTGTGTCTTCCTCTTCATCATTTTCGATTGAGGCTTGTACACCATCGGATGAGGTATAGGTATCAATTGAGTCTTCTGCCTTCAAGATTCTCCTCCCCGGCGTCACGAACCGCGATGCGGATGGAGTGGGAGCATAGCGTTCTTGAGTGGCGACAGGCCCAGGAGTAGCAGTTGGACGGGGCGTGGATGGTACATTGAATCGAGGGGTCGCATTGAACTGCGGGGTGCTACTTGGAGGACGAGCATTACTGGAAGAAGGAGGAGGGAGAGGAGGGAGAGGAGGGGCAGGTCGCGGTTTATATTCCTGAGTCAATGGCGTCTTCCGCGGCGGGGGAGGTTCTCTTTTGATCACGAAGCGCCGTGGCGAAGGAGTCTGCGCAATTTATATATTTAGTATTTTGGTAGAGAAAAGAGAAGATGCACATGAATAGTTTCTTACCACCGGAGGCGGAGGCGGAGGCATTTGAAAGTCTTCATTTCTGAAGCTCTTGATCTGGACGATCTGGGGTATTCAGTGTTCGGTGTTCTGGAGCAACGGGAAGCTTGCGAACAGCTGGAGGGCACTGAGGGCAGGGGGGGTTGAGGTCGATGTGATGTCGATCAGCTGGAGCGCATCAACGTTTTTGGGCGACGCGACGCAGCGACGCGATGAAACCTAAATTGATTTTGTGCAGCATTTGCAAACCAATGCATGTCAGCGAGGAATCCAGCCCTTGAGGCTTTCACTCAGATCATCAGATGATGCCTTTGCCGGATGTATCTCAGTACGGAGATACAGTAGGTACCAGCACGGGCACCTCATTGGCAATGCCATATCAGTCTGCGAGTCTGCATAGCGCAGCCCAATGACGTCTGAACTGATGGACTGCAGCAAATGACGATACCCCTTACTTCCCCCCCCTCCCCCCATCCCCCCATTCCCCCCATCCCCACCGCTTAAATATAGGAAGTGACTTCCAACTTTCGAGTTTCTATGTACCCAACTTGTCCCTCTTAACAAGTCCTTCATTCCTCCCCGACTGCCCTTTTTCTTATCAACATATTCATTATGATAGTTTGGTCTCTATCTTGCCAAATAAATAGACTGTCACTCTGAGCTGATCCGGCAACTTTGAATAAAAATGCCCAATCCACCAAACCAATTGGGCGGTGACAGCCCCTCCGTCTTTCCTCTAGTCTCCAGGAAACGGGAAATTGTCTTATTCTCTTCAACTGCCATTGCCCTCTATGGCTACGATCAAGGTACTTGTAGTCCTCCCACCACTGTACGCACTCTCTGATATGTCTAGGAATGATGTCCTTAATCAATACCAATTATTCATATCTCCAAACTATGGGAATTTCTGAAGAGTCTCCAATTGTCGGAATCATAGTATCAGTATACTATTTGGGCTGTGCTGTTGGAGCGGTTATTGCTTCCTGGTTGGCAGACAGAGATGGCAGAAAGCCATCCATTTTCACTTGTCTCGCTACCACGGCACTGGGGAATATTCTCATGTTCATATCTGGTCTATCCGGACTTTCAGCCACGGCTTCTTCTTCTTGGAATGGACACGCGATCATTACCATGTTACTCGGCCGTATCGTCATGGGTCTGGGAGTAGGAGGAATCGATGCCGTGATTCCTGTTTACAGCAGTGAACTCTCGTCGGATAAAGCTAGGGGAAGAGCATTGGCTCAGGAGTTTCAAATGAATATATTTGGCCTCTTGATGGCGTATGCCATCAACCTAGGCATTACAATCGCATTGGGAAAAGAAAACCAATGGGCGTGGAGAGTCCCTATCATTGTTATGCAAGCTTTCCCCGTATTGCTGATGCTGGTGATTAGTCGACTACCAGAGACACCCCGGTGGCTCATTAGTCATGAACGAAGAGATGATGCCCAAGATGCCTTGGGAGACATACATGGCAAGGAAGCTGCGGCCTCGAAATATGCCGAATTAGCGAAAGCTCAGCGAGAGGAGAGTGACGCAAAAGTTGGATATAAAGATATGCTTATTCCAGGAGGATCTCAGTTCCATCCATCCATGGTAACGGTAATGGGACAGATAAACCAAGCACTTACAGGTTTGTTGCCCAACACTGCTCTTGTAAACCTTCTGACTTTACAAAACAGGTTACGGGGCAGTTTCCGTATATGGTCCCCAAATTTTCGAATTGTTAGGCTTCAACACCCGTCCAGCGGAGTATCTAACGCTTGGAAACTACATTTCATATTTTCTAACCATGACCCTTGCCTGGCTTACGATCGACGTAATTGGTCGTCGTAGACTCATGATATGGGGCTCGGCTGGTCTCTCAGCCTGCTTCCTCTTACTCACAGTCTTCGGTGGTCTGGCAACCGTCTCTCGAATCCCAGATCTAGCAGTAGAGATCCCAGGAACCGCAATTCTCTTCATCGCAACCACAATCTTCGGCATAACCTGGCTCCCAACCGTCTGGCTCATCCCCACAGAAATTTACCCTTCTACAGCTCGCGCACAAGGTGCAGCAATCTCCGTAATTGTATGGGGTTTCGCAAATTTTACCGTAACATTACTTACACCCATTGGCTTCAACCGTTTGAAATACTGGTTATTTTTGGTATTTGCTATTACGAATGGATTTGCGGGATGGTGGACTAGGAGGTACTCTCCTGAAACTGGAGGGAGAAGTTTCGAGGACAATCAAGGCTTCTTCGAAAGTGCGGCTAAGGAGGGTAGTTGGGTTGTTGCGAAGGTTGACGGGGGGAGGTTTAAGCGTATGGTGAAGAAGGCCGTTGAACAAGCGGAAGAAGAGGAGGAGGGCATCAGGAGTCCGCTATTGAGAAGGAGGGAGGGTTGAGGTTGATGAGAATGGTTTTTACATTTCCTCTGAGAAGTGAATTGGGAATTAATAACATAGCTTGCACATATACCTAAATCAGATTCTATATAGGTAGACACACTGATTTAGGTATATGTGTAAGCTATGTTATTAATTCCCAATTCAGTTCTCATAGATTCCGAATATGATCATAATAAAGGAAATTGTGATCCTAGTTGCTGAGTGAGAATCGGACTACTTGCTCTTCATACCTGAGCTTCAACTGTGAAATTTTATAATATGTGGCGTAAGCTTCTTTACTCTTAATATGATTTCCTCAAATGCTCTCAGACAATCAAAACTTTCAGATTAAGTATCGCGAAATTCATTGCGACCAATCAGATCTCATCCTCTCGGCACGGCCCCACTTTAACCACCCCAATTGAACCCTCCCGAGGTCCACCTTACATCCTTCCTCTCACTCAAGCACTGACATCGACATCAACATCAACACCCCTATAATATCCAAAATGCCACCCGAGTCCTCCTTCACACCAGCCCAACTAGGCTTCATAGCAATCTACAACCCCTCACTCGGCGATGAAGATTCACCCTCGGACCAAATAATCTACTATCGCTCGCCGTCAAGTCGGTCGCGCTCACCTAAGAAGAAAAGCCGAGATAGAGAAGCGAGAAAGAGAGAGAAGGAAGAAAGAGATAGAGAAGAGAAGAATAAACAACTTCGACGGGTTGGTCTTGCCCAGGGGATTGTTGGGTTTGGGCGGACTTTTTCGGGGGGTGAGGCGGTGGAGAGTGTGGAGACTGAGAGAGGGAGGGTGATTGTTAGGCAGCTTGAGGAGGGGTGGTGGGTTTTGGCTGTGAGTTCACTTATTATTCATATCTCGTGTTTTCTTGAGTGAGGCGGGAATGAAGATGGATGATGCTGATTTTGTGGATAGTCCATAAATTCGGAGATCTTGGTGAAATCCACCACTACTAATAGCACATTCTCTAAACCTACCCTCGCAGCGGAAGTTGTAGAATACTCTACTCGTGGTCTTAAACCGACTATTTCTCTCCTTGGGGATCTTCTGCGCGCTCATTCTCTTTTTTTGTTACATCATGGGTCTTCGATGGGGGAGATCTTTGCGTCTACTAAACGCGAGGAGTTTGATGAGATGGTGACGAGGTATTGGGACTCTTTTGTTGCCAGTTGGGACTTTTCTATGCATGGGAATCCGGCGAATGGGTTGTATGATGGGATCAAGATTGCCGGATCTGGTGAGTTGGGCGTTGGTGTTGGAGAGGAGGAGAGTGGTAGTGGTGAGAGGGAGGTACTGGAGGGATTTCAGGATAGACTGGAGGGTTTGGTTGATTTGATGGTGGGGAAATTTGGGAGTCCTGGTCCAGCAATTGGTAGTGAGGAGGAGCAGGAAGTGTCCCCATCGGGAACTTGGCTTGGTACTGGTAAAGATCCGGATGCTGAGGACGGTGTTATATTCACGGGAATCGGTCGGCTGTCAAGGAGTGCATTGAAGGATATCTCTCATTGGATTGAGGATGTATATCGATGGGGTCATCGAGCCTATGGAATCCAAGCTAAGGAGGATCCTGATCAAGAGCCAAAGGAGGGTGAGCCTTTAGCTTCCCTGGTTTTAACGATGGATGGGAGGCAGTTCCGGGTTATTGTTTATGCCAACAGACCATTTATATTCGCCTTCATATTCAACCCAGAAGCAGAACCAGCAAAAGATCTCCATCTCGAAGCACTCATTAAGCCCCTGCTACGCTCTACGACCCCCGAAGAGGCGAGTTCAAAATGCAATATTTCATGGGACCCGGATCTGTTAACTCTCAGATCGACTGTCCCTAATATACCAGATCTGGATTCTTCGGGAACACCACGATTACATGTCAAAGCGATTAATCTTCATATGCAATTAATCAACACCTTTATTGCTACCAGGGGTAAGGAGGAGGAGGAATGTGTGAGTAAGAGTAAAGATTGGGTTGCTACTTGGTCACGGGATGAGAATTGGGAGATTTCGGCTGTGTCGGAAAGAGATAGAGTTCTAGATTTACAGAACAATCCAAAATGAAATCCTGGGCAACTTTTATAAGAGAACCACGGCCGTTCAGCTAGTTTGAGAAAGATTTGGGGTTTGTAATATATTGTCACGTGTAAAAACATCCCACTCTGCCCAGGCGTGCTAATCTATTTGTGGAATTCTGGCACCCCACCTCACTTTCAGACAAGGGTACCTTCTATGTCATTCCAAACGCCATCAAACCCAGGACAAACCTGGAAAGCTCTCACTTTTGAGATCATGAGCTCCTTTTGAATCAAACAACGCATACTTCTTACCAAAAGTTCTCTTGCTATCACATCACTCAAAATGGCCTCTCAAAATGAAATGCGGGGTATCCGCATAGCAATCGACGTAAGTATCTCATACCAGCTGTCACCCATCGAAAGACTTTTCTATATCCCACCCTCACTTCTCAAATCTTTTCTTCCCTCACCCCCATTCTATCTCCGGACAACCAAAGAATAAAGCCCTCTCTGATGAACACGAATATAAAAAAAGCAAAATGAACCAAATAATAACTTTTGTGCTAGCGCGGCGGGACCTTCACAGACTGCGTCGGAAACCCAGGCACGGGACTAATGGAAGACGACGTAATCATCAAACTCCTGTCCGAAGATCCATCCAATTACTCGGATGCACCCCTCGAGGGAATCCGTCGTCTCATGTCGCAATTTCTTAAGCAGGATATCCCGCGTGGTGAGCCGCTCGATACGACCAAGATTGAGAGTATACGTATGGGCACGACAGTTGCCACCAATGCTTTACTTGAACGCAAAGGTGAGAAGATCGTTATGGTTGTTACGAAGGGGTTCAAGGATTGTTTGGAGATTGGAAATCAATCGAGACCCAAGATCTTTGATTTGAATATTCGGAAACCGGATGTGCTGTACGAGAAGGTTGTGGAGGTTGAAGAGAGGGTTACGCTAGAGGATTATGCGGAGGATCCGCAGAGGATCGTTACAAAAATTGACTCCAATAGTGAAGATCCAGACCTAGTGAAGGGATTATCTTCTGAGGCTGTGAGGATTTTGAAGCGGCCTCATGAGGAAACTATTAGGAAGCAACTCCAGGAAGTTTATGATGAGGGTATCAAAAGTATAGCTGTTTGCTTAATGCACGGTTATACATTCCCCGACCACGAAGCTCTGGTAGGAAAAATCGCGAGAGAAATCGGATTTAACCACGTCTCTCTCAGTCACGAGTTAATGCCTATGATCAAGTTAGTCCCAAGAGCTACTTCTGCATGCGCAGATGCATATCTCACTCCCGCTATCAAGAAATATATCGCGGGTTTCCAGAAAGGATTTGAAGGCGGTCTTGGAACTCAGAGTGTGAAGGAAGAGAAAGGTGCAAAAGGCGCGAGATGCGAATTCATGCAGAGCGATGGTGGCTTGGTGGATGTTGATAAGTTCTCAGGCCTGAAGGCTATTCTTTCCGGTCCAGCAGGGGGTGTAGTAGGTTATGCGCTTACTTCTTATGACGAGGAGACGAAAATTCCAGTTATTGGTTTTGATATGGGCGGGACTTCTACAGGTGTGCTATCCAAACCATTTCATTTTGCTGGTAGAGGGGGTTTGGATTGCGTAATTGGTTCTGACTTCAATAGATGTTTCACGATACGGTTCTGGAAGATATGAGCATGTATTTGAAACAACAACTGCAGGTGTTACTATTCAATCGCCGCAACTAGATATCAATACTGTTGCTGCTGGTGGGGGTTCTCGCTTATTTTTCAGAAATGGATTATTTGTTGTTGGACCCGAATCAGCCGGAGCCCATCCTGGTCCCGTAAGTCCAATACCTCAGATCAATACACCCAACCTGTCTCGTTCCGAAGGGTTGCGTTCTCCTGAGATTGTCTACCCCTATCTCGTTACTCAAGACCTTTGAAGATTTATGCTGATTTACAAATTTCGATGCTTAGGCTTGCTACAGAAAAGGCGGACCAGCAACGGTGACCGACGCAAACTTGTTTCTTGGCCGACTACTTCCTGATTTCTTTCCCAAAATATTTGGAAAGAACGAAGACGAAGGTCTCGATGTTGCAGCGAGCGAAAAGCTCTTGAACGAATTGACCGAAAAAATAAACAAAGAAAGCGGGAAAAACATGACTGCTGATGAGGTAGCGTACGGATTTCTGACAGTAGCCAACGAAACAATGACAAGACCAATTCGTTCCTTAACCGAGGCCAAAGGACATGATACTTCGAAACATCGGTTAGCGACTTTTGGAGGTGCTGGTGGTCAGCACGCGGTCGCTATTGCTGAGAGCTTGGGAATTCATCAGATTCTTGTCCATCGATACTCTTCTGTACTTTCGGCGTACGGAATGGCACTAGCTGATGTTGTTGATGAACGCCAAGAACCCGAATCCCAGGTTTGGGTGGAGGAAGGAGAGGTTAAGGAATCTCTAAAAAAGAAAATCAGTGAGTTGAAGGAGAAATCGAAAGGTGCCCTTGTGGACCAAGGCTTTGGAGAGAAGTCCATTGTCTATGAAGAATATCTCAATATGAGATATCGGGGAACCGAGTCTGCTCTCATGATTGTCAAGCCGGATGAAGCGGAAGTCAAAGATGAATTCAGTGGCGATGAATGGGCATTTGGCAAGGCTTTTGTCAAGCAACATCAACAAGAATTCGGCTTTACATTACCCGATCGAGATATTATTGTGGATGATGTGCGAGTTCGAGGAATTGGAAAGAGTTTTGAAGGACTGAGCAAAACAGTCGATGGGCAGCTAAAAGAGATTACCCCCCAAGACGTGCCTTCTGGTAGTAAAGAGTATGACCGCTCAAAGGTTTACTTTGATGGAAAGCGACAAGATACACCTATCTACAAACTCGAAGATCTTGCTGTGGGCGACAAGATCAAGGGGCCCGCAATTCTTGCAGATGGAACACAAACTATTGTTGTCACCCCGAGTGCGACCGCTTTGATCCTCGAGACACATGTTGTGATAAACATTGGAGAGAAGGATCTCAATGATAAGTAAGTGAGATCTGGCAATGTATTCTGTATCTGCTAACGATTTCAAGTTCCTCTAAACCAGATACAACGAAGGAAGTTGACCCTATCATGTTAAGTATATTTGCCCATAGATTCATGGCAATTGCCGAGCAAATGGGAAGAGCTCTCCAGAAGACAAGTGTCAGTACAAACGTCAAAGAACGTCTCGACTACTCTTGCGCACTATTCGACTCTACGGGTGGTTTGGTTGCCAATGCGCCACATCTTCCAGTTCACTTGGGATCTATGTCAACTTGTGTAAAACGACAAGCTGAGATCTGGAAAGGAAAGTTGGTTAAAGGGGACGTGATCGTTTCTAACCACCCAGAATATGGAGGAACTCATTTACCAGATATCACAGTCATCACCCCAGCATTCGACCCTTCGGGCAAGAATATTCTGTTTTACGTCGCATCGAGAGCACATCATGCTGATATCGGTGGTATTCTTCCTGGAAGTATGCCTCCTCAATCCCGGGAGCTGTATCAAGAAGGCGCCGCTATTAAATCCGAGAAACTCGTCAGTGCTGGAAGATTTAACGAGGAACGAATTACTGAGTTGCTTTTGACGGAGCCTGCAAAATATCAAGGATGCAGTGGAACGAGATGTCTTGCTGATAATATCTCTGATCTCAAGGCCCAGATCTCGAGTAACATGAAGGGAATTAATCTGATTTCTACGCTGATTGAGGAATATGGCGAGGAAGTGGTAAACTTCTATATGGTTAACATTCAAAATAATGCCGAATTGAGCGTACGGAATCTTCTGAAGGATGTCAGTAAGAGATTCGAGGGGCAAGACCTCTCCGCTGTTGATTATATGGATGACGGAAGTCCGATCAAACTCAAGATCACAATTGATGCCGAGAAGGGGGAAGCTGTTTTTGATTTCGCTGGTACGGGTCCAGAAGTTTACGGTATGTGATAAATTACATTCCAAATTAATACATCTAAATACTCACTGGAACTAGGAAACACAAACGCGCCTCAAGCCGTAACATATAGCGCAATAATCTACTGCCTGCGCTGTCTTATCTCCGAAGACATCCCCTTGAACCAAGGCTGTCTAAAACCCATCAAAGTGCTCATCCCACCAAAGTCCTTCCTCTCCCCATCCGACAAAGCTGCCGTGGTAGGCGGCAACGTTCTTACATCCCAACGTGTAACAGACGTGATCCTCAAGGCATTCCAAGCCTGCGCTGCCTCGCAGGGAGATTGCAACAACCTCACCTTCGGATTTGGAGGCAATGTCACGGGCGAGGAAGCTACGAAGGGCTTTGGATATTACGAGACGATTGCTGGAGGAAGTGGTGCAGGACGAGACTGGGATGGCACGAATGGGGTACATACCCACATGACAAATACTCGAATCACCGACGCAGAGGTCTTTGAGAGGAGATATCCCGTTATCCTACGAGAGTTCTCGATCCGTGCTGGCTCTGGTGGGGCAGGCAAATACCGAGGTGGCGATGGAGTTATCCGCGACATCGAATTCCGAATGCCTGAAACTCAGGTTTCCATCCTCAGTGAGAGACGAGTATATCATCCCTATGGTCTTGAAGGTGGTGAGGATGCACAATGCGGCCTCAACATCTGGGTGAGGAAGGTGGAAACTAGTAATCCTGAACGGTCGGACGCGATGTTGAATGGGGGCGACGCGATTGGCGAGGCTGTTTATGAGGAGAGGAGGATCAATCTTGGGGGGAAGAATACGGCCAAGATGAAGATGGGAGAGAGAATCATTATTCATACTCCTGGCGGTGGGGGATGGGGGAAGGTTGGAGAAGTGAAGCAGAGTGGGAAGAAGGTTATTGATCCGAAGCTTGCGTGGAGGGGTGGAAGTCATGCTAGTAGAGAGGAGACTGCTTTGCAGGCTTAGTGGGGGGCTTTTGCGGTATGGGTATTTGATAGCTTGGAAGGAAAATATGAAGTTTTATCAAAGAAAGCCATGAGATGCATCTGCGCTTCTCTGTTCTCGCGAGATTGGTTGAGAGTTGAATGGTGAGAGAAGTGTTCTTTACTCTAAATACGCTTACTTAAAGGTCTGGCCTGTAATGGTTAAAACGTGTAACTCTTTGTTGACCAAAGTACCCTAGGACAAATTATTTCACGGTGCTAGAGTTTTTCTATAAGGACATTTTATAGTGTGCAGAGTAATAACTGGGTCTCTCACTGTTACGAAATATTCCACTCATTTTAGTCACGTGTTTTAGTACTTCGTTCGAGTGCTTAATATTCGAACGCTTACACCCACTTAGAAACTTTAGCAATTGAATTACTATTAAACGTAGATATCCCTTGAATAGCGACAGATATCTCTATACCAACACTTACTGTGTAACCTGAGGACTCTCGTGTCTTTCTTAGGTACTTCACTTGGCGACCCCTCCCCCCTATTGGGCCTCGCTAACCTCAAACCTTCTTCCAATGATAGATGGGAAGGCTCATTTTGACCCCGTAGTTGGAAGGAGAGACTCAAAAGTAGAACAAGGTTATAACTATATGAATAGATAAATTCAGGACCTCCTTCGGCATAGTAGATGGCTCGATAGATATACTATAACACCTAATTCAATTCTTTATCTCCCGTAGTGACTCATGTTTTAATTTAGTTGAGGGCTCGTGTGTGGTAGCCACTGGTAGGCCTAAGGCTTCCATCCGAAAGTTCAGACCTGTCATCTAAATACATTGTCTGGTGCTGAATCCATGTCAATCGCTGCCTTCTATGCGCTGTGGCGTACTAACTACACTTTATCGCTGACGCTCGGCCCGCGGGCTCGCGCCATACATCTCGAAGTAGGATTATCCGATTATGGGGTGTTTTTGTTGTTTTTGTTGTTTTTATGGTTTTGCGTGGTCGATGCATGCCGCTTTGTGCCGTCGAAGGGGGGAAGCGAGCCTGATTTGAGAACAACAATGGCCTATCATTACACACTGTGTCGCCCTCTTTCATTGTCATTCAGGCTCATATTTACCCGATTGATTACCGCAGTGAACCGAATGTATCAAGTACTCGTATAGGGGAGGGGAAGACGAGCGCGGGGAAGGAGGAGGTGGGGAGTTGGTAGAGTACCAACACTTGGCAAGACAACCTCTCTGGGCCACTTAGAGAGCAGCTTTCAATGAATCAATACATAGAAAAGCCCACCTATGACTCTACTCGAGTATGAGAAGCTACAGCTCATCGCAGTCTTTCCTGCGGAGGTTTGTTCTCCGAGTGCCCCAAAAGTAGCCTTGCCAATTGTTGGTACCCCACCTCCCACTCCTCTGATACCTGATAAGAGGGTAGTACTGGCTAGTCCCATGCATGCCAGATCAATAGAAAATATGCATTCTACTCAGTTCACGGAGTCTGATGTACCCAGGCGTTTATAAACCCCTTTTGATTTGGCCGTGGTAGAAGTAGGGTGGGCGCTTGCAGTTTGATAATACCGGTACTTGGCTTACGCATGGGATCACATGTGTTCTCTCCCCTTATCATGGCCCCAAGGAGTATCATCTCTGGGACAGACTGACAGACTACTGTGACAGTAGTAAGGCAGCTGAAACCCGTGCCACTGAGCTGTTTGATCCAAAATACCAATTCAACAGGAACAGCATGAGAACAGGTTGCTCTGTTCTTTCGATTTGTCATCTCTGAACTCCGATTAGGTTAACTTGATTTCAAGCAAAGATTTTGGTTGATTTGATCAGATTAGGAGGGTTTCAGTTGTTTCAATGAATAATCTTGGTAATGAGATGATATTATGATATTTTACTTAAGAACACGTTTATATACGTTTAAAGCCATTTCTCCCCGAAATTTAGCACCGTACCACGATCAGGGAATCCCACGCTCGTAGGTTAGACGGCTTAATGGAGTGACTTTAGCAACATCGATCGCAAAGAATCAGGCATTGTGCGACGAATTTGAACCGCTCCAGCAGCAGAGCCCAAATAGTATACTGATAATATGAATTGTCGTAATCATAGTATCAGTATACTATTTGGGCTCTGCTGCTGGAGCGGTTATTGCACGATCGAGGAATCTAACACTCGTGGGATTGGATTAGACAGCTTAAGAGTCCTCGATCGTGATCTTGCCAAATTCGTCGTACGATGCCTTCTTTGCGATCGATGTTGCTAAAGTTACTCCCTCGTCCTGCTTGTTTGGTTTCGCGGTTGTATTTCTCATCCATGTCCTCTTCCGAAACCTCTCCTGAAATTGTGGACTCCCTACTGCCATGGTCTAGTTCGGGTTGAAATACTTCTTCTCGCGATGCGATGTATAGTGGACTGCTCCTGTCCATCTTCCGGGTGTAGTGATCATCAATATCAGGATACAAGTAAGCGATCACATCCGCTTCTTCCATGTTGAATTGGTCTTGTTCAATAACAGAACAAATATAGAGGGAGTGCCTTGCCTTTTCAATTCTATTAACCCTAAGCAGCGTCAAGGGCCCCTTATCTAGTGGTTGGCATACGAGTACCATCCTCACGGCAGACTCGCAGAGCAGGCGCCTACCACTACTCCGTAAAGCAGCCACCATAGCAGGCTCGTTTTGTAGCATGCTGCACCACTAAGGCTCTGTTCACTCGGAATGTTGGAGCTCGATTTAGGCTGATTTGAGGTGTGTGTGGGTCGTAAATAAGCACTATTCTTGATTAAGAGCGTATTCCGGCGCCTTTGAATTAGTCTCCACTCTGAGTGACAGAATAACGATATAGTGACTCAATATCATGTCGATCACTTATTTGATATTAAAAGGCTCAATATCGCTTTAGTGGTAGAAGTGAAAACAACCTCTAGGTTGTTTTCGTCCTCAATATCCTGCCAAGACTCGCTCGCTACGAGTATATCCTACCTTATTTAATACTGCATTACTATAACAACGTATCTCAAGATTATAAGTATCGACTGTAAGATTAATTAGCTTCTAAAGAGTTAACTCGAATTTATTTCGCATTTTTGCGATATTCTTTGCCGCTATTAAATCTAATACAGTAGTAGGCGTACTGCTTACCTGTATCCTCGACGAGTACGAACACTATATCTATTTTGGACGATATTGTCGCTTAACATCGTGTAGATCAAGTATATCAGACACATAATATCGTCCAAAATAGGTAGGTGTAGTTTACTTGGCATATTGGGTCCAACATTCTGAGTGAACTGGGGTGTTTCCCTAATTTCATGTACGTGAGTACTGGGTATATATGGTAACGTGTCGCGAGCAACACCTCGACACACACCACACCCACATCGACAATTCAACATTGTCACAAATGGCGGACCCTCAACCCCAGAAATCGGAAGTATCTGCTGCCGAGATTGCTCAATATAGCGATGCAGAGCTTGACCAGTATCTCAAAACTCATGGACGGTAAACATTCTCTAACCCTATTTTGTTCTCCTCCGCCTCATCTAATAGCCGTACAGGGCGCGAGCTGCTCCGAAGGGCGCCCCATCCTACCCCGTTGATCTTAATGATCTATCTCCACGCCTTGGGGAACAGGCCGCCGCCAGAGAATCATCAACTCGAGCATCCCTTATTGCGTCGAGTTGCAGTATTCAGACAGACGACCCCAATGATAATTCTGAGGAGATTAAGAGGTACAATGAGCTTCTAGATGACGGTGGGCGACCCTCGCACCCAATCAGTCTTGAATATGATGTTGCCAAGAACCTACCAGAATACCGGGAGATCTTGTCATACTGGCAGCGAAACCCGAATAATCCACGTGCTAGGGAAGGGATATTTTCAAGTCAGAGTGGTACATGGTATCTTTTCCGGTCGCACCAACGGTTAATGAGAAAGCAAGGTCGCTTTCCTCGATACTATCCGGAGCTACAAGGCCGTCTGCAAAGAGAAGGGTTTGAGCAGTCATTTCAACTGAATGAGGAACTGGCTGAACAAGATTCATTGGGAACATGGATCGAGTTTTTGAACTTCATTTACATGCGTCGCGAAAAGAATGCCAAGAGTCGGCAATCGCTGCATGATCGTCTCCGGATGGAGCTCGTGGACTCGAAGGTTCTGAGTCCAGTAGAGACGTCGGAGGAGTCTTTATGGGGCAACGGGATTTCAGGGCCCTTGCAGAACGAAATGAAGGTTGATGAGTGTGTTGTGGGATTTCAAACATCAACTATGCAGTCAGCTGAAAGGGCCCTCCTAGAAGCAAAGTCCGCTTCTTCCTCTAATGTCTCTCCCACACAGTTAGAACAGACGCTATTGGCAGCCGAATCGAGACTAGCAACGGCGCAACAGTCGTTGGAACATCTCAAGAAACGAGACGAGCTCCTCACGGGTTTCTGCCGCCTGACAAAGTCGTACATCAATGTCATAGACGATATAGCTCAGAGCCAAAAACTCGTGCGGTGGGTTTTAGAACAAGTTCCCTTGGTCGAACTTGAGATAAAATCCAAGGTCTCCCAAACCAAATCGGCTCGAGAGGAGAGCAGCAATCAGCAAGTTACCAAACGTAATCGTGACGACGAAGACAATGGAGATATGGTTGCGAAACGGAGACAATACAGCAATTCCAACTCTGGCTATACACCAGATTCACGAGTTCTCCGAAGAAGCTCTCGAAAGAGGCGCGCCCTTGAGAGGTTCTCATAAGGTTGCGGGACTGGGGATATTCATGCAGAAGCTATCAATGAGAAGTTGTCTAGGCGTACAAAACAAGCTCCCCTACAAAAATGTGTTTGCGAGCGGGTAAGTAAATGTGGTGTTTTCCTACCGCATGGCTGTTGAATCCGCTACCAGTCCCGCAACCTTATGGGATCCTTTCGAGGGCGCGCCCCTTATTCAAGAGCTTCTACGGAGAACTCGAGAATAGGGTGTGTAGTTAGAGTTGGATTTGCTGCATTGGCTTTGCCGTTTGCCGTTTCGCAACTAGATCGTTATTGTCGTCTTCGGCACGATTACGTTTGGTAACTTGCTGATTGCTGCTTCCTCTCGAGCCGAATTAGTTTAGGAGACCTTAGATTTTGACTCGAGTTCTTCGACCAAGGGAACTTGTTCTACTATCCACCGCACGAGTTTTTTGGTTCTGAGCTATATCGTCTTTGCCGTTGCCGTTTCGCAACTAGATCTTTATTGTCTTCGTCGGCACGATTACGTTTGAGAACTTGCTGATTGCTGCTCTCGTCTTGGTTTTTGTTTAGAAATTCCGGGTTTGCATGTGTCCTTTGGTCGAAAGGATTAACCCTAAGGGTAGCAAGTTTTGCTGGATCAGGTTTACACTGAATCTCATTAATTAGAATCTAATGGCTAAGGGATGAATTGAACCGCTTTCACCCTCACCTTTTTTCCATTTCATCAAGAGTAATCAAGAGCGAAGTATAATCCAAATTAACTCAACTATCCTCTCAACCAGAATATGCAATCTTAAAAACCCAAGCATGTCTCCCAGCATTAACAAGAGCCATCGGAACAAAAATCTCAATTCCCCTCCCAGCACTCTTCCACTCAACCACCGTCCTATTCCCAGCGCCAATCATGGTAACTATATCCCCCTCCAAAATCGGAAGCGCAACATCCACAACCAAAGTCTCGTTGGGCTTCACAAGAGAAATGACATATATCGCCTCAGTCGTCTGCGTAAACCTCAAGTTGCCACTTGGATCCTCAGCCCCTACAAAGTAATACCTCGTACCAAAAATCGCTTCCGCATTCGCCTTTATCCATCTCCCAGCCTCGAGTAGATGCGCGACCTCTGTGGAATCAATACTCCCATCCGCTTTAGGACCCACATCCAACAGTAAATTCCCGTTTTTACTCACCATATCGACTAGAATCCCGATTAGTGTTGAAGCATTCATATATTCTTCCGCGGGAGTGGCACGGTTATACCCGTAGGAATAGGGATCCATGCCTTGATTAGACTCCCACTTCCGCTCTGAGATAGACGAGAAGGTCGAGTATTCGGGCGTGTCGAAGTCGGAAACTGGGAGGCCGCAGCGGTTGTTTATCGCTACTTGTCGACCGGAACCAGCGACGTTATTGAACCATTTTGCGGCGAAGGGAGCCGTTCCGTTGGCGCCACCGCAGTCGCACCACATTATGTCGGTTGAGTAGTTGTAGGCTAACTGAGACATTTGGGGGACCATGAGGTCGGCTATGAAGTCTGTGAGGGGTGTGGAGCCGGTGTAGGGCTCGATGGCTTGCGTGTAGGGGTTGTTGGCGATGATACCTGGCCAGGTTGTACTTCCTGGGTCGTCGTGTTGGGAGAATCCGTATTTTCCGTAGAGTGGATTGAACTATATATAGTAATATCAGTCAGTACTTGTGCTTGTCTCGGATTTTTTATTTGTTTGGGAAAATTTGGAAATTTACCCATTCAGGCAAACTGAAATAAGTTCCTCGCTTAAGCTGCGGTTGGTATTCTTTTGCAGCATCAAAGAGCTCCTTCAGTATATCTCTCTTCGGCCCGTAATGCAGGGAGTTTCTATGTGTCGTTTCTTCCGTGTCAAATAGCGCAAATCCATCGTGATGTTTCGTTGTTAGAACGAAGTATTGAGCGCCCGCATCGGCAAAGAGGTCCACCCAGCTCTTGGCATCCCAGTTCTCTGCTGTAAAGTTGGAAAAGAAGTCATCATATACAACATCTGCACCGTAGGTTTTAAGGTGATAGTTGTAAACGTCGGCTTTGTCTGCGACGCGGTGGTGGCCGTACCACCAGTACCATTCGGCGTAGATTTCCCAGGGTGTTGAGTTTCCCCAGCCTGGAACGGAGTAGACACCCCAATCTGGAAATATGTTAGTATATAGTTCGAGATAGAAATTTGGGAGTAAGAGAGGAGATGTTAGCTTACGTATGAAGATCCCATATTTTGCATCATTGAACCATTCTGGACTTTCGTGCTTGGCGATACTCTCTAGATCGGGGGTGAAATCTTCAAGACCGAATTTCACATCTTCAAATGTATAGGTTGCGTTCATAGATCCTTTGAAGGTTACTGATCCATTTACAGTCCCGCATCCTGTCACTCCGATGTTTACTTTCTTCTGGTCACCCGGTCGTAGTCTTTTGATATATCCAGGCTGAACTGTCCGGATTCCATAGCCATGGATAGCAACCTCGACACCAGCTCCGGAGATCCAAGCAGGTCCAGCATTACCAATGACCAGTTCAACGGTTTGCACGCCAGTGACCTCTTGTTTCTGTGTTGGACGAACATACTGAATTTGTACTCCGGACTGCTCCCACAAGGACATTGAGAATAAATGGATTCTTTTGTCCTCCTTCTCCGAAGTATCCGGCAGAGTTACTGATACAAGTGTCTTCATAGGGTCCATTGCACCGACGAACTCGAAGATATGCGTGGCATTGAAATTCGTCGAGTTTCGCGTGAAGTACGACGGAGAGATGACCTCGCCACTCAAAATGGACAAAAACGTCGAGTATGGACTTGCTCGCACTTCCGAAAGAGCAGTACTGCCATCGGTATAAGTGAACGTCACGTTCCCACTCGAACTATCAATGTCCGAAGCGATGAGCATATGCACACTGAAATATTCCCCTTCTGGCAATTCCACCACTTGCCCGGACATGATAACATTGTCGCTCGCATTCCCGCTCTGGTATCCTGGGAAGAGGTATGAAATTCCGGTTTTTGTCGAGTTGTAATATCCTCCTTGGGGAAGAGCGGATCCCACGTATGCGTTTCCTAGAGCATCGAAATTCGCTTCTCCTGGAACATTTCCAATGCCTTTATTGTTGAAGTACTGACCAAGAGGTACATAGACAGATTGCTATTTGATGGTCAATGTTTGTGAAAGTAATTGTAGGATTGGGATCTCTACCTTTTTGGTCAGACTACACAGTGGAGTAGCTATAGTCAGACCAGCAACGAGAAGGAAAAAAGGTCTCATCGCGACCAAGGATTCGAAGTGAACCTCCTTACAATCCTCTCATTTCCCAGATCTATGAGCTCGCCCCCAGCTTTTGAAGCTGCAAACGTGGGGAAAATCTCCAACCTCCAACCATCATCCCGCCTCGGTTCATCCCGTTCCTCACGTTGGACCTCCGCCCCGATCGTCATAATGCATCCCCTCAACTCAAAGCTCCAGAAACTCCGTAACGTTCTCTGCAGGTGATCTAGATCCCCATGCTGAGATGCCTTATATCCATGAATTGATAAGGATAAACGGGGAAGGGGCTTTTGGAAATGATATGCCAAAATCGTCCGGGTGCATACTGCCGTTACTTCCAGTGGAAAGTGGTTCCCCTCTTGAACATACCCCTCACTGTGGCTCCTAGTACATACCTGCATCATCCAACTCACGATAACAGCAAATACCCATGATTTTTCCATTATCTTGTCGTTGGGGAAATTGAGTTTTACCTTTCTTCTGAATGCCCTTTTGGACAGGGTTGAGTGGTTGGACGAAAAAACCTTCGACACCCCATTATTGTAGTGACGTTACGATATTGGGGAGCTCTCTGCTTCCTCTACCGTTCGACATGGAATTGATGTCGGTATTCTCCAAGCTGATAAGAATTATTTGTGAATGAATTAGGCCAGATACTTGCAACTAAGATGGAAATTGGCAAGGTTTCTTAGGGCATTTGCAAGTTTCTAGTAGTCCAAGTCTCGCTACCAGTTATTCGGTCTACTCTAGCTCATACGCCAAAAGTGGGTTGGAGATATATGACCTTTGATGAGGGGTAACTCCATTCTTATATTTGTGAATTGTACTTCGATGATTATGTGTTTCAGGACTTCCAAACCTTTCGACTTGATATTGGTTTGAAAAGTTATAGTAATCATTATGATGAGATTTCTTGCATCGGTTGCTATTCTAGCAACCACAGTGACAGCTATCCCTCCCGAGAGAGCCCTTGAATTTGGCTACCCAGCCGGTGTTGATGTTTGGTAGATATTTTCGGCACCATCAATTCTTTCCTCGCTAACAGACAAAAGGTGTGGGAAAGCATATCGAGAAACGTAAGCGAGGATATTGACAAGTGAAAATGAGGAGGTCAAAACAAGCTGACCGTCCTCAAGAAATGGCTCTTTCGAACCGGGTGGATGGCTTTACCCACCCACACTATCACCTGTTCCCCTTCTTGATCTATCAATTCGTCCTCGGATGAATCTTTACCTCGCAGGAGAAACTTACGCATCCTTCATCATTGATGCTCCACTCTCATATATGCATGGTGGTCCATTCAAAAACTCCACGTTCAATAAAGGAGATAATCTTACAAGCAGTTTCTTAAAACTCATCATTGATGTGTCACTTACCGATGGCTTTGATCTCATCGCAGGACAAAGCATATCCGTCAACTCTACCGGAAACGAACTTCTCTTTTCGCTTTCTGGTCTTAAACCAAGAATGGAGAAATTTGAAGTTGTTCTGACCGGAGCTTCGGTTGACGGAGCTCAGTTTTATGTTGCGAACACGAGTTTCTATTATCTACCAGCCAGAAGTGATGGTGGTAGTGTGACCAAAGTTGATAATCTTTATGGCGGCCTAATGGTCCAGGATTATTTGAGTAATTCTACTGCGTGGACTTCGTTGTTTCCATATACCTTCTATACATCTTGGGATGGTTGGTTGGAGTTTAGTACGGATAGTAAGTATTATAGCATATTTCTCGTCTATAAATTCTGGCTGACATTCTCTAGACTTGAAAGTCTTCAAAGACCAGGGTGCGTACTTGGGAACATGAATTTTAAGGAGACACGGGCATATTCTAAGTTGATGTAGGATACAACATCATCCACATAGTGCCGAATGCAGGTCTAGCAAACCAGGCATTTGATTTTGATGAGCTTGACAGATTTCTTGAAATTATGGATGAGATGCAATTATGGCTAATGTTTGATATGAGTAAGTGAGATCCAAGTTTCTCAGAGAGCAAAAGCTAACATGTGAACAAGGATGGACTTACACGGTAGGCTTCAGAACATCTCAGAAATGAGAATGAACTGACATATGCAGAACATTTCATCAGTAATCACGCAAGTAAACCGAATCAAAAACCGAAAGAGTATGCTTCTCTGGTACACAGGTGATGAACCAGACGGACAAGTCGGTAGGCTAAATAACTTCTACTCATTCTCACACCGCTCATAGCACACAGATGCACTCAACGCCACCCAGATTACCTACGATCAAATCAAGGCTCTAGATCCCTATCACCCAGTATCACTCTGTCTCAATTGTCTAAATTACTATTTCAAAGAATACACTTCTGGTGCCGACATCATCATGGCCGATCCATACCCCATCGCAGTCAACACCTCCTGGTCCACACAATACAACACGCTATGCAACACCACATACGGCTGTTGCGGTTGCGATGACTGCAAAGGAAGCTTTGAGGATGTTTCGGAGAGACTTGACTTGTATACAGAGTATCAAGAATATCTGAACCTACCGCAAAAGCCCCAATGGGGTGTCCCACAAGCCTTCGGGAACGAAACCTTTTGGAAGAGATATCCGACTCCGGCCGAGGAAGTGGTCATGAACATGTTATTCGTTAATCATGGTGCAAAGGGAATTGCCATGTGGAGCTATCCAACTGAACCTGGGATCGCTAATGCAACTGCCGCATTATCGAAAATGCTTACCTCGTCCGAGGTCACGAGTTTCTTATTGGGAAGTGGTGTTAGTATGCTTGCAGTTGGTGGAATTGAGAGAGTGGATGCTGCTGCTTGGATGGTAGGTAAAAGCATGATGATAAGTATTGTGAATAAGAATTATCTGGATAGCTCGACTGGGAATGTTACCATCCCTCTTCCAGTGAGCGGGACAGGAGTTGGGAGTGTGTTTTGGGGAACAGGTTGGAGTCTGGTGGGGGATTCTCTTGTCAAGGCTGGAATGGCTGCACTTGAGGTTGACATATTCACTGTGAATTTGAGCTGAAACATGCCTGATAAAGACTAGATTCGGCAAAGGAGGGACAAGAATTGACCGAACGAGGGCCGGAAGGCTAAAGTTGGTAAGCAAAAGAAAAATACGATAGATCCAATCCAAAAATGTGAACATTCTAGCCAGTTATAGTGCATTATCTAGGTACGTGAGACAGAATGCCTGAATGTGATCGGCGATTGTGTTGCAGAAAAATCCAATCCAAAGATCCAGTGCTCAAAATGTCTTGTATTAACAGATGTGGCGCACGAAGATCTTCCCATGCCCTGTAGCACAACATTATATCGGTCTGCGAAACCTAATGACGAAGAAGCTCATATGATAAGTCTTGTAACCCTCCTGGGATTTTGGAGGTGGTCTCTCAAGTACAGTAGCATTAATGGTATAAACCGAAGCTGATCAAGCGTCCAAAACTTTCAAAGATCAATTGCTTCGCCAAGTTGGAGATGGACCCCTCACGCCTTCTGCCAACTTCTGCTCAACATCAACAGACGCAGGGCACCAAAACGTTGTCAAAGCAAGAAAATGGCAGCTTAAGAAGTCTTGCCCGAGGGATAGCACAAGATGATTTTGCGGAAGCAAGATTTAGTACTGGTCAAAAGTCCCACAGGAAAACAATTGTCCTTTGCTTCGATGGAACAGGCAACAAATTTCACGGCGACTCAAGCGATAGCAATATCCTGAAGATTTTCCGCATGCTCGATCGGTCTTCTGGTAGAAGCTTCCACTACTACCAGCCTGGAATTGGGACTTATGTTGATTCCTCGTCGCTCAGTTCCACGGGATCGTGGACTCGACTGAAAAACTGGTATATGAAAGCGAAAGACAGTGCAGTGGGAACATCTTTTGATAAGCATGTTGTCGGTGGATATAAATTCCTAATGCAGTACTATTCTGAAGGAGATGACATATACATGTTTGGATTTTCTCGGGGAAGTTACACGGCAAGGTTTCTTGCTGAGATGCTTGATTGGATGGGATTGATCACTCATGGGAATGAAGAGATGATACAATTCGCCTGGAGAACCTTTGAAAAGTGGAAGGCTATGGACGACTCCAATGAACACGCCATGCAAGCAAGAAAGAAGGCTTACGAGTTCATGGTGTCATTTCGAGAGACTTTCTCGCGACCAGTTCGCAGAATTGTAAGTTCTTTTGGTGTTGGAAAGCAGCTTTGCGCGAATCCCTACTGAATAAATTGTCTGACTGATCAATTTAGAGATATCTTGGGCTTTTCGATACTGTAAATTCAGTCCCGCGCTTCGAAAACGCCATGATGTCCCGGAGGCATATGCCGGTGAGATTAATCGACGAATGTGTTACTAGAGGACAGACTTACTTACGATTTATGTTAGTATTCCGCCAAAAGCTCAGCTAAAGTAATCCGACATGCAGTTGCCATCGATGAACGACGCGCAAAGTTTCGGTCAGATCTGATCTCAGTTGAGGGTCGAAACAAGCAAGAGACTGATGCCGCGAAGGCGAAACATCGTGAGAAGAAATCTTCAGTATGGTTCCATGAAACCAACCGCTACAAGCCAACGAAGAAAACGCAACAAACCCCTACCAGAGAGCCGAGACGGGGAGGTAGAACTCAACGGGATGAAAGTCGGGCATCACGTTACCGATCGCATTCTCATTCTCGTAGCCACTCTACAGCTGGGAATTCTATATATCGTGGTGTTTCGCCCGCCACCTGCTCGACGAAGCCATCCTTTGATGATGGATATGACTCTTCCTCAGGCGACGAAGATGACCAGGATATTCAAGAACTTTGGTTTCCTGGTGGCCATGCAGATATTGGCGGTGGGTGGGCTCTTGAGGAGGGGGAAACACCATTAAGTCATGTTCCTCTTGTCTGGATTGTAAGAGAAGCAAGAAAGGCTGGTCTGGAATTTGATGAAAGCAAGATGAAATCCTTGCATTGCTGGGATGAGAGTATCGAAGGCAAAGGAGATATCCCAATCATCGAGCTCGAAGGAGACAAAGTAGGGAGCAGCAGTATCGAGGGATTCTCAGAAAAGCACGATGAATTCAAGCAGAAGCTTCATCATGCTACTTCCGGCAAAATCCATGATTGCTTGATGTTTGGTCAAGGGCTGTCTAGGATGTCAGTGCTGAATTGGAAAGTCATGGAATGGATTCCTTTCCGTCGCATGGACTTACGTGATGATGGAAGCTGGAAGCCAATTAGGTGGTAAGTTTGAGATCCATGTCAAGAAAGAATCCGAACTGCAACTTACATGACTAGGCCACTCCCAAGAGGAGAAGTGAGAGATATGCCGGACCATGCCAAAATCCATTGTTCAGCGATCAGACGCATGAAGATGGATCCAAAATATCGACCTGGAAACTTGATTCTTGGCGGAGGAGGTGTAGGTGTGCGAGTTGCGCCTTCTTCTGCAGGAATTGGCGATTGGATTATTGCTGGGGAGGAAGGTGACCATGTTGGGGAGTGTTATGTGAGGCAGCAAAAGAAGCCTAAGGTTATCTCTGAAAAGTAGGTAGTTGAGCAGACAGCCAGAGTCTAGTGGCGAAGTTACAATTCTTACAATTTTCTTTTGATGTAGTTGGTTGAAAACATCAAGTATTAAGGTCCCCTTGGGTCCCCAACATATATAGTATAGAGCCAATGCCTACCCCGCGTTTCATCTCCACTTTCGCTTAAGACATAATCAACCCCTTAACCATCACGCAGAGTAATTATAATGTGCTTTAACAGCTACCTAGGTACAAGACAGAGGTAAAGCAAAAACACTCGATCTCCCTATTGTCCTAGCTGTAAAAATAAGGGAGCCCACGTAGGGCCATACAAATTTAGCTACCTACATCCACGTAAAAGACCCACCGTTACTACAACTTAGCCAATCAGCGCGCTCACTTTCTTTCCCCTTTAAAATATATAATCACATATGACTTTTATAGTTTATTTCATATTCAACAAAACTCCCTCCATTAGCGCTATGAAGTCTTCAGGCTCTTATATACCCTAACAAGTTCAACTTCATAAAGTAGGATTATTTCCCTGACTCGCTTCTTAAAAGTTAGTCGAGGAGTTAAATTAGAATTTAAAGAAAATCGACGAAATCACGTTGTTAAACCGGCTAGACCTATCTACCTAGGCAGTTAGAAAACTCGTAGAACACTCGTAGAAACTCAGCTTTACATACAAGTGCTTAGGGGATGGGGGAGTTTAGTAGAAAAGGGTTTCCTAAGACACACATGCATCTACTACGGAACGCGGAATGGACACTCGGTATCAAAGTGAAATAGTGACTTTTGAATAGTAAAATAGTGACTTTTTGAAAAGTAAATTAGTGACTTTTTGACTACTTTTTGACGATTCCCCGCCTCTAATGACCACCAAACTAGATTTAACGGACTACTTACATACAATTTAATTAACAAATAACCCCTCATCTTCAGAATCGTCGTCCGCGCTCCTGTTACCCTTAGGCTCAGCCAAATCTAGTTCCTCCTCATCCTCACTCCATTTATAGTATATCTCGTAGACTAAGATGTTGTTGTTTACGTTCAGAACAGAGTTTAGAATCTACGATGACGAGTTAGAGAATACCACCGCATTCTATCTATACAAATCGACCGATTCTTACATTCCACATGCCAAAGTGACGCGAATGTTGACGCGGTTACATTCCTTAGTCGCCACTTTGTTGATTTCCTTTGATAAGGCGATAACTCGAGAACTCTCGTTCGTAAATCTACACTTTAATTCAATATTATATCGACAATTATAAAGGACTTTTTGTTATACAATTAATAGCAGTAGAATTGATTGTGGTGGTAGAATTAATTGTGGTGGAATTGTTTGTGGTAGAATTAAAGTGTAAGTGTTGGTTGTTAAAATATAAAGTCGGAGGTTAGAATTCACTATTTCACTTTTCGAAAGTTACTTTTTTGCTTTTGATACGAGTGTCCGATTGGCGTTCCCTAATCTACCCCATCTCCAAAATACAATACCCATCCAACAACCCGCACACACACAAATACATCACATCACATCACATCCCCAATTAAGTAGGTAGGTAAACACATTATAACAAAAAAACCCATAAATTCAATAAACCACCAAACTTATGTTTCGCTACATACGTACGTACGTACCTAGGTACCTATACTAACCAAACCAGGCAAACCAAACCCAACCCAACCCACCAACCACCAACACCACGCCGCCCAAGAAAAAGAGAGATAAGATAAAAAAAAAAAGGGGGGGGGGGCAGAAGAGCATACAACCAACCAATCAACCCATCGCTCGCTCGCTCGCTAGCTCCACTCATAAACCAAAACCCCAGCACCAAACCCCAAAACCCAAAGCACCAACCACCCAACCAAAAGTCCAAAAATCCCAGGGACCACCCCGCCGCTATCCTGAAAAAAATAAAAGATTCCAAGGTTAGAAAACGCCCGCTTAATGAAGAATATCCCTCCCTTCCCCTCCACACCCAAAAAAAAACATGCCAGTTAAGGTCTGTCTATCAAGGAATAAAGATTCCATAGGTAAATTTCACCCATTCATCCATCCATCCATCCATCCCATCCATCTGGGAAGACGCCCACCCAGCCAGCCATTAAGACCCAGAGCAGAGTCCATCCAACCACCCCACCCCACCAACCAACCAACCAGTCATCCAGACAAGCAGCCGACCTTCCCCCCAAAAGGTGTATTGTATGTGCATACCCATGTACAGTACAAGAAACATGTACAATAAATCCCAGCCTAGCTCATGCTCATAAACGCCATTCATAGACCGACCTACCCTCCGAGCCTCCCTCATTACTGTAGTTCCCAAAAAAAGAGAAGAAGAAGAAAAAAGCGAGAGGAAAAAAACTGCTTTACTTAAGCAGAATCTTCCTCCTCAACCTTCTTAGAAACCTCTTCATACCACAACCCATGAGCTTCCCGATCCAGAGCACCCACCCGTCCAACCTCGTCAACAATCGCCCCAACCTTCGACACGAACTCGGGAAGTCCCAGGGTCGCAAGACTCTCACTGGCAGTACTAGCACTCTTGACCTTCTCCTTCTCCGTATTCGCCGCCAGTCTTTGCAGAACATGACCACGAAGTCGGGTAAGAAGAAGTCTCATGACAGGGTCTTTGAGATCCGAGTTCGGGGATGGAGAGGAATCGGAATCGGAATCGGAGTCAGAAGTGGAAGGCTTCAAGATGATGATTCCCGCGGAACAGGTGATGATCCGCGTGACGAGTTGACGAATGTGATGCTTCGTGGCAGCAGGCATACTCCTCGAGCTCTCGAGCGCGGCTTGGATACCATTCATGGCGCTGTCCTTGTCCTTGGCATTCTCAAGGACAGAGTAAACCCGTGTTGCTTCGGTTTTCCATTGACTTCTTACATCTCGTTTCAGCAAATTCTTGCACTGCAGCAAGATAGCGCCCGTGGTAACAATACGAAGAATGTCGATTCGAATTCTCGTAATGCGGTCGGAATCGAACTCGAGCGTTTCTGGAATGGGAATTGACGAGTCAAGAGAAGTAAAGATATCTGTAAGCATTTGGGCGTACACCTTTTCTGGCCCAGGACGGTTTCGTGGTAGCTGAAGAGGATCACGTTTGAGAGCTTCGGCCATTACTTTTTCTCTCGCTTCTCGCCACGCTGTCTCTGTGGCTTCGAGGTTATTGTTCGTTTCTCTCATGGTTTCGGCGAACCGCGTAGTTTCATACGCGGAAGCATGCTTTATGAGTTCAGGCGCCGTTTGTTGAAGCATGAAATTCGCATAGTCAATCTGCATCAGATCGGAGGCGTGCATCAAGGCCCTGAGACGATCTACCACATTGCCCTTTTGCATTTTGTTATCGACCAAATCTTTAATCTCAGCATCTCGGTAAGGAGCGCATAAGCGAGGGATGATTGACGCCATAAACGAGAAAAACTTCTCATAGGAGAACGAGCCACTCTGTAACTCTCGAGCAACGACATCATTATCAAGAGCTTCACTGATAAGGGTGTACATCGAGTTACCAGGCTTCAAGAGTCGCTGAAGCTTGCCTTTGATATTCTCGGCCATAGCAAGAACCCATGGGTCGCTAATTCCTTGGTCAAGATCTCGTTGCATGGAAGCGAACACGGCTTCCATGATAGCTTCTCTCTTCTCGAGAAAGTCCTCGGGAATCCGGTATTCTCGATTGATTGCAATCTCGTGAGCGATAACTCGGTTATCCGGAAGCATCGTGCTGGCACTTCTAAGCTTTTCTGCGTCACTATGTTGAGTCTGATTCCTTTGTGGTGTTGATGGAGGTGTCAAAGTTTGCAGTTGTGTTGTCACCGACTTCTCCGACATCGAAAGATCACTTAAAACAGGAACTTCAGATGTGGTCGATTCTGCCGCTCTAGGTCGAGAATCTCCAACCGGCTGCTTGGCGGTACGAGCTCTTCTCGCCTCTCTGATGGCGTTGGCAATCAACTTCTTCCCTTGAACGGCTCCAGCAAGTTTCTTGATTCGGACCATCAGTTTCAATTGATTCTCTCGAATACCGTCACGATATGAGTCAGTGACTGCATCTTCTGTGCTATCCTTGACAGATTGCCATATCGAGTCCAATTCAACAAACTGCAAAACCATCATATCGATCAGAGTACTCGAGTCTCGAGCTTTCCATGCGATAAAGGCATTAAAGAAAGTAGCATACGCCTCAGAAAGGTTGGAAAATTGCTGAGGTGGTGGTGTGTAGTTATTTGATGATGTTAGTCTCGATAGAACGGTCTCGAAAGAAATCAGTAAATCTCGTGCCTTCGCTACCAGATCCTGCAACTGTGGATTAGCCAAATCATCTCTCCTCAGAGGCAATACTCCCACCTGCTCCTGTTCTCTACTGTCGCCCTTACTACTGAGTACCTGGGTAGGATGGCTCAGAATAAGAAAAGCGCTCAGGAATGTTCGGACAGCAGTCATCTCATTGACGGAGCCAGTTTCGCCTTCCTTCAGTCCACATATCCTCAAGATACTCGCAGTGCACACTAAGACCCTTTCCTGGGCTAGCAAATCCACCACTGCATCGAATGACGTTTCTCGAACTCCATCTATCGTCAATCCCAACTCGGAAAAATCCTTCAGTGCCTTCCACCGCTGGTGGATTCTCCATCTTTGTTGTATCCTTGTAGCCGCTGCATCCTCACTAATAGGTTCGCAGATTTTTGGCACGGGGGATGTGCTCTTTCTAGGATGACTCAAGGATCGCCCTCTCTTCGTATTGGCCTTATTCAAAATTTCCTCTCTTCTTCTCTCCGCTTCGGCATGCTTCTCTTCCATCTCCTTTCTCAATTTCTTTCCCTCAGCCTCTCTCTTCTCTTTCATGCTCTCGGCAATTCCCTTTGCCCTCTTGACCTCCTCGGCACAACTGGCCACTATTTCGGCCAAATTTTTCTCTCTGGCTTGTTGTGCTGCCAATGCCCTCTCTTCGCTATTCGTCGTGCTTCTTGGCGTGGCCTTTACCAAAGCAGCCCTCAAACGAACCTTTTCCGCATGTGCTGCTCTATCTGCCAACCTCGCCTTCCTGTCCTCGAGAATCGATGCGCGACGCAAATGCTGGGCAATATAATTACTTTGAGGGCCTCCACCATGTCGAGTCGAAACATGGGACTGGTGTGAATGGGCGGAGGAAATGGAATTTCGGCGAGAGGAGGCAGCAGAAGTCTTACGACGGTTATTGGTAGGACGATAGAATCGCGCGGCAATGCGAGGAGGAGGAGTGTGTATTCGACCTTCGTTGGATTCTTCGGTGATGAGATCTAGATCTATGTTTCCCGGCATGGCGGGATCCGTTTGTCCTGTTGACTCTTCCAGGTTGCGATCAGGATCGCTGAGGTCATCGGAGGCGCGAAGCATCTTGAAAGGCGTTATTGTGTTGTCGCAAAAGAATGGGAATGTGTCATGAACAAAGAAGAAGTGCTGGGAGCAGGGTGGGGTGGGTGCCGTGTGGTGTGTAGTTGTGCTCTAGCTTTATGAAAGCGGAAGTATCGTGAGGTTTGGCGGGGCTGGGCTGGGCGAGTGAATGAATCCGACCTTTGGCACGTTTTTTTGGTACGAGCTGATAATAAGGAAAATGGGACGATGGAAAGCGAGTCGAAGATCTATTCTTCAACCCAAGGAGGTACTTGAGTATTTGGTACGAGTACAAAGAATTGAATTGAATACAACAAAAGTGACAATGCTGGGACATGGAGGAGGTTGGGCTGGGGTCGTCGCAAGCGTTGAGAGTATCAAGAAACGAAGTCGGGGTCGGTACCTATGGTGTGAACCCAGTCCAGTCCAAGTCCCAGTGAGTGCCAGTGCTTGCACGGCGCAAAGCAACCACCTGAGCTCCGGCAAGACAAGTCTCACTGAAATCTTGAAAAGCCCAAGCGCTAGACCAGATGCGCTCCAAATCATGACAGAGCAGGATGAATTCCCTGCACCGAAACGCATGGAAGGAAATCCTTCATTATCGCAATCAAATACTCCATAATAATTACAATAACTCTTATCATCAATTGGAAGTTTCCGAAGTTTCACGAAGTTTCTAGGTACCTTTTTACCTTTTTACCTTTTTTTTTTTTAGAATGCCCTCGGAAACGATCTCCAGAACTCCCTTCTCCAATCTGACGAACCGTTACCTATATGAAACAGTATATCCCGGAGTTCTAGAACTACCGGATAAACGAGTGAACTGTGAACGAGTGAACTGTGAACGGGATCGTCATCATGCCTAAAAATAAAAAGCCGTGCATTCGTTTGAACTGTAAGCATTCGTTTGAACTGTAATAAGGCTAAATTGACGAAACAAAAATAGGAAATTTATGTTACGAAGTCTGCGAAGTCTGCGAAGACTGCGAAGCGAAGACTGCAAAGTACCTAACCAGATCAACAAATCCTTCCCTACCCTAAAATGATGTAACCCGACCATACCAAACCACCGACGGGACCACGGGAACAAGTGGACCTCGACCTCGGGAACCCCCCGTCCCCTCAAACGGGGGGGAGCAATCACGTGGTCCATTATCAAATTTGCCCATCTAACCTCCGGGGATTTTCAAACTTCGCCTCACCTTAACTCCTCACCTTAACTTAATTACACGAAGTCTCAACCGTCAACGGAACCCCCGAAAAGCGGGAAGCGGGGTAATTTTTTGCCTGCCATCCACTGCCATCGTACGAGCTACGAGCATAGTACCGTAGAAAGTTTACTACGAGTCTACGATACCTGATTTGATTCCGTTATCTACGAGGTATAGGTACGAATTTTGTGCCATCCAGCCATCCACTGCCCATCTTAATATCCTCATACAATCTTCTAGCATAGTACCATAGAAAAGAAAGTTTACTACGAATCTACGAGTCTACGAATCTACGATACCTGATTTGATTTGATTTAATTTGATTTGATCCGATTTCGTGATCTACTCGCTATCTACTCGTCATCTACTCGTTATCTACGAGGTATACAGATGAGAATAAGAATAAGCATAAATACCGGTAAGGGTAAGCGAGGTAAGGAGGAATGAAGAAGAGTCGGAGATAGACGAGAGACGAGTTTCTTTCTGTCGGGTTAATTATGGGTCCCAGAGCTGAGATGTCGCGATAGTCGCTGGGTGTGTGAGGACGGAGTACTACAAATTGCGAGCATAAGTAAATAATAGTGTACTCCGTACTCCGTACTCGAGGAGACAGGATAAGATAGTAGGTATAAAGGAATCTAGACGGGGTGTATGAACCGCCCAAAAGCTACAAAATGGAAAAGTGAGGAACTGAATTAACAACCGTCAGTTGATCAGCTAAAGATAAAGCGACTGTTAGAACCACCAAGTCCGGCCACCGCCACTGGTCTTGAATAGGACGCTAAGTACAACTGTCACAGCCGAGTAGACTATCACGCACATGATATGAGATGGAGAAAAGAGGTTTGTGTTATATGTAATAAAAACAGTATATACTATGGATCGTAATATATAGTGCGAGGCCCTCCATGACTTGTTGCGCCCAAAATCATCTCATCAAAGTGTTCATAAAATATGGTAAAAATAAAAGGAAATAAGGTACTATAAAACAAAAGAAAGAATAAGAATGTACACGGAAGAGAGAGTTGCGAAATCAAGATTTCTCCTTCTTCCTTCTATGTACCAGCAAGAATTGTAATATCATCCCCTTGGACCTTGTAGCAGTTGTCCTTTTTGGCTCCTTCTCCTCCTTCCTGAGCTTTGTCTATACCAACTCCTAACACAACCGCATTTTGCGCCCGATTAAATTAACAAATAAAGTTTAAAAAATTCATCCCAAATTATTTGGTATTAATTTAAAACTTGCGGATTGGGGCACCGGTGGCGGTGGCCTTTGCCTTGGAGACGAATCCGCTTGGGAAGACGGATGCGCACTTGGTCTTGGTCTTGGTGGCGGCAGCAGCGGTACCGTTACCGTATGGGCCGGCAATTGGGGTGGTCAATGGGAGAGGAACAACGGTGGCAGTAGAGACTGGGGCGCTAGAGTCAGCAGCGATGGAGATGGCTCCTCCGTTGTTAGATCCAGAGTTTCCGTTGTTGGAACCTGGCTTGTTTGATCCAGAGTTACCGCTGGTAGAACCTGGAGTGTTGGATCCTGGGTTGCTTGAGCCAGAGTTACCGTTGGTGGAACCAGGGGTGTTGGAACCTGGGTTGCTTGATCCAGAGTTACCGTTGGTAGAACCTGGGGTGTTGGAGCCTGGGTTGCTTGATCCAGAGTTACCGTTGGTAGAACCTGGGGTGTTGGAGCCTGGCTTGTTTGATCCAGAGTTACCGCTGGTAGAACCTGGGGTGTTGGAGCCTGGGTTGCTTGATCCAGAGTTACCGTTGGTGGAACCTGGGGTGTTGGATCCTGGGTTGCTTGAGCCAGAGTTACCTCCGTTGGCACCAGTTGGGACGGCAGTCTATGGCTGGTTAGCTTTATGTTCATGTTTAAGCGAGGGTTCAAAACTTACGACAGTGACTGTGGAGAGAGCAACAGTGACAGTGACTGGGACACAGCTGGTAACACCGTTGTTAAGCCCACCAGCGTTTCCTGGGTTGGCTGGGTTGGCTGGGCTGTTTGGGTTTCCTGAGTTGCCAGAGTTGCCAGTGTTGGGTGCACCTGGGGCACCTGGGGCACCAGTTGGTGCTGGGACGACGGTGACGTATTTGGTGGAAGTAGAGGTACCACTGAGAGTGGTGGTGTCCTCAGCAACGGAAGCAACTTGCTGCTCGTTACCGCCGTTTGCTGGCTTGGTAGCAACAACGGTGGAGGTTGATGTGTGCTTGATGGTGGTGGTGATAACGGTGGTGGATGAACCGGTACCAATGGTGTAGGTGAGGGTGCTATCTGGGCGAGGAGCTCCGTTTCCTGGGTTTGGTCCAGATCCGGAACCAGTACCTGGGGTACCTGGAGTACCAGTGGAGAGAGGGCCAACTGGGGTGACAGCTGGAGTACGAGTTGCAGCAGATGAAAGGCTTGCAGAAGCGGAAGCAGATGAGGCGATTGAGGAGCTTAGGGAGGCGGCCTCAGAAACTGGGCAGACAGTCTATTATTTTGTCAGTATATGGTTTTGAGTCCTTATGCGTGCCTAAAACTTACGGTGGTGATTGGAACGATCTCAGTGACAACCATACCTCCAGATGCGGAGTTGCGTGCTGGGCAGTTGGTGACTGATGGGGCACAGCTGGTGATGGTGTGGACTTGAGTTGCGAAAACGGTCAATGTGGTGGAGATAGCAGTGCCGTTCAACTGTCTTCGGTGGTGGAAGTGAGGCTGTTGGTGAGCTGCGGCCAAACCAGCTAAGGCGGCGACTGAGGTGGAGGTTGTGAACTTCATGTTGATTGATTTTGTAGATATAAAATGCTACGTATTAATAGGTTTTACGATTTGCTAACAGCTTTTCGATATGGACAGTATATAGCGAGCGAAAGTCGATTTCGCAAACGAGTATCTCTTAACGAATGACTGAGGGTGGAGGATGAGAAATTAACCGGTATGCAAAAAGGACTGTAAGGACTGTGATGGTTGGATAGGCCGTGGTGAGGAAGGAAGAAGAAAAGAGACAAAAAAACGGAGGAGAGGCTCAGTCAAAAGGGCAGCGCGGATTACGATGAGCAAGGATATTCAACGCTAATTCAGGATTCGTGCAGGCGCCGAACGGGGGGGCTTGCTCAGGGGAGTAGGGGAGGAGGGGAGGAGGGCAGGAGGGGATAAATTCAAGGGGTGTCCCTTGAATGCAGGTACCATAACGTTGACCAATCTAGGCAGGCAGGGAGGAGACTCAGAAAGGGTAAAGAGAATAAGCGCTCAATGTCGAGGAGCATCCATTTGCCTCCATTTGCCTCCATTTGGTGGACGATGGCTAAGGGGTTTGGGGCACTCAAGTTCAGCATCCCCCGTAAGGTCGTAATTCAGGGGCCTCGCTTGAGCTGGAAGATCATTTGCTGGGCGTGCACGGTGACACATGGACAGAGATTGGACGGTGGTGATTGGAGACGGTCTTCCAGGGACTTGGATCACAATTGGTGGGATGGTGGATCGTTTCCACTTCAACGGCTTACCTGTGGCTCAGTGGATGTGTTGAGATGCCAACAAAGAAGCCGTGGAAATCCTTCTACACGCTGACTGAATCGGCGGAACGAGATGAAAAACTCACACCGTACAGATAGTGCAGAGCGCAAAAGCTTCGACTGACCGCACTACTGGAACGGAATATCGCTTTCGATAGCTCCAGCGAAGAACATTCTCATCCATTCCCATCCATTCTCAATGGTACTTCGTACAATTTACGGAGTACTTCTTCAAGTGGTGGATTGCGGTGCGGGGCTCGTGTGCGGGCATTGAAGAGTTTAGCGGCTGGGGTTGGTCAAATGTAATCTCCCGTAGAAAGCAACGACTCCGCTGTGCCCCCCGGACATTATTAATGAAGAGGAATTTAAAGTATTTTGGCATTTCTTGTGCTGAAGTTAGCTCTCCACGTAATAATAGCGACCCGGAAGATGGAAGATGACGAACAGCTAAGGATCACAGCTAAGAGCTTGAGAAAGGGGCGAGCAGCGCAACATGCTTTTTGAGCAGAGCAGCCAAACTCTCGAGTAAAAGTAACGAAGAGCCTCCTCGAACTCAGTACTCCGTACGTACTCCGTAGTTTGGCTCGGAAGTACTTCGTAGAAGTCTCAAGTACGAAGCGCTGTTCACGATTACCGGTACTCGTGTACTCGCGCCTTGCGGTGTGTAGATTTATGAGAGCGCCCAGCCAAAGTGCAGAACTCTCGCAAAAGGAGGTGAACAGTATACGAGAAGTTTATGGGAAAACGTCAACGTCAGCCAGTTCCAACATCAGATGAACTCAACCTGGACTCCAGTCCAGGACTTGTGGTTGTGACAACTGGACGACTCACTGGAGGCGAACATCGTACTGCAGCGCAACGCGATAGGCCAAAAATAGGCTCAACTTAGTAGTATACTCGTACCAGTAATAATTAAAAATCTGACGACATGACCAAAAAAAGACGCCCGTCAGGCCCATGTCCTTCAAAATAAGTTCTCACAAGTCATAACTCACTCGCTTCGCACGAGTGCTATTTCTCGCTCCAAGAACGATCCATCCAGCGCAGGCTCGAAGCGGTATGGCAAGCGAGGGAAGGCTTGAAGGCTTCTCGTCGCTCGAGGTTCGGACCGTGCTGGCCGATGTGATGACGGTCAATCGTGGCCGTGCTCATGCCCAGAAGTCGATACTTCGAAGAATAATATAATTTAGGGTTTGAGAAGAGGATGTGCCGCCTAGCTGCCAATCTCTTAGCTCCAAGCCTAAATCAATTTTCATCCAGCGGCAGCGGGGACATCGTGGCATCGTAGGCGGGCGAGAAAGGAAACCCCACAGCACTGTGATAGCAGTGAGAACAAATCAGCGGCCAGTACCAGCAAACACCCTGAAGGCACCCTGAAGGCTCTCTAGCTTGAGTGCTGGGGCTGGGCAAGAAACGAACGACTCATCAGTGGGGAACTGCCAACGCGGGTATTCTGAAACTGCTGGCTGTTCACTATTCAGGGTTCCAGGTTCTAGTGGGTTTGCACAGTAGTGCAGACAGTACTCGAGTAGACTGCACTGCGTAGCTCAGGTTCAGCATGGGAGATGCACTGAGAAAAGCTGGCAGGCGCTACAGCTAACGCCACCAGCTTGGAAGATTTTGTAACTCCAACGACATTGCGCTGTAGCTGGTCCACTACTATCCCACCATCACCACCACCACTACCACCAACCACACCAAACTCGCACAACATGGCATGGAAACGCAGGCACACAGGCACCAGGCACCAGGCACGTCAACTGTCACAGCTACCACATGTCATCATGCCTGATACTTGTCAAACCAGATGGAAAAGTGGCATGGTGCCAGCCGTCGGTGTCTTTCCGCTGAGCTGAATGAAGCCATCGTCAATAGACTTCTAGCAACTTTTCGCGAGCGAGAGCTTGAGCTAGCTAGAGGTCTGCGCGGGCTCTTGGTTGATTATTGGAAGTGGGAGTGAGTGGGAGTGGGAGTGAGTGGGAGTGGGAGTACTCAGTAGGGACCCTCAGTAGTGGGAGAAGAAGGGGAAGAGCTGGATACCACTGCCTCAGGCCTCAGGCCTCACCTACTCAACTACCTACTCTACCTACTCAAGTAAGAAAGCACCAACCAACCACTGACCTGATGAACCAGCCTTCATCCATTCATCCCCTTTTCCCTTCAACACCACGATTTGCATCTCCAAACCCAAATCCAGGATTTATCTTCATCCCGTAGCTCTACCGCCGCATTTGCATTGCTCTCAAAAATTGGGAATATCTCGTGGAACGAATGCAAGAGCCAACTCGAACATTCAACCAACATTCCCCCCATCTAGACAATTTCCTGACAGGCCGGGATCACGATGCATACCATGTTTCATAAAGATTTCCGTGATCCGCCCCGCCATGTCTACCTCGAGGCGCCACGCAGGGGATCCATCGCCATCATTCCAAGAAGCCGAAAGAAACAAGGCGGCTCATGGATCACCAAGAAAAGAATCCCAAGATGAGATCATTAGCTGCTGCTTAGCATGTTCTTACTTTCCTAGCAATCGGGATATTTCTCGTTGATGCGATTGTGATGAAGAAATCTCTATACGCATTTCCGAGATGAGCGTTGAGCATGAGCTCGACACTCACACCGCAGCTGGAATATTGCGTTACAATGGAATGGTTACCGAGTATTGTACGTAGTACCCTCTACCAACTCCGGTTCCAATCACTACTACTGTTACAACTCCCAAACTCGGAGCTCACAGCATCCTAACCGCGGCATCTCGAATGCCCCAACTTCCTTTATCATCGATATTATTATCCCACAAATCTGCTCGGTCACGGTGCTAAGTAGTGCTCACGCCTCGTAGGGTTGACATGGCATGCTGCACTGCATCCGACGATTACATGTACAAGATAAAACTCCGTCCCCCATAAAAACCCAAACTCCCCCATGGTCATGGCTACACAGCACAGCACAGCACAGCCTGCCGTGCACCAGGTTTTTGGGGGTTCCAGAATTGTTTGTTGATGTTCGGTACGCCTCCTCCTTTGGGCAAATCTGGTTATCTGACCAGAAACGCTTTGATTTATGCCTCGAGGGTGCCTGGGTGAGTACCGGTACCGGTCCAGAACTCGTCAGTAATTCTCCACGGCATGATTGAATTCTTTTTCCCGAGTGAGGCTTGTGTTGTGGTTTCATGCGCCCGCCTATCCAAAGTGGGGAATCTAATACCATGGATGGGAGATATCTCCTGACTTCTTACGAGTACTGCGTGCTCACTCATCCTGTCGGGCCTGTCGGCGTCTTTTTTTCTTTCTTTCTTTTTTTTGCTTCTCGATTTACGGAGTACGGACGTCCTTGAGATGAATAAACCATCGTACTCGAGTAGATTGCTTTTATATTGATTATTGAGGGAGAAAATCATATTGTTGTTGTTTGTGCTGCTGTTATCGTCTGAGTGTTTGCGAATCTTCTTCCCCTCTTGTGTGTGGCTTTCTCGGGTTTTAATCGAGACGCCATCTTGAAAGAAAGACGGTTTTAATTTTGAAGGAATAAGAAAACTGATGTCTGGACTCTGGAGTGGTTTGACTTGATACTGTAACTTTCTAGTGATACTTATTATTAGTCTGAAAGTTGAATGTATTGAGTGGATCGAAGGTATCTTACAATCTATAAGGAGAATATTTTTATTCCAGATATATCTAGCTATATCTCATCATCTCATCATCTCATCATCTCATCATCTCATCATCTCATCATCTCATCATCTCATCATCTCATCATCTCATCATCTCATCATCTCATCATCTCATCATCTCATCATCTCATCATCTCATTATTTTCCCTTGTAAACTCATATTCATACTCATACTCATACTCATACTCATACTCATACTCATACTCATACTCATACTCATACTCATACTCATAATCAAATCATCGAATAATCAAAGTATTAATCAATCTATCTATCTCTCAACCAAGCAATTGACCATTCTTATCCTCATCCTCATCCTCATCTATTAAAAGATCCGTAAAAATGACGTGTTTCCATTCTATTCTTTATTGCGAAATTCGAAATTGTAAAATTACAAATTTGGAAAGTGTTGCGACGAGGGATAAGTGAATAGTAAAGGATAAGTGAATAGGTTCTGGATGTGGCAAAGGATAAGTGAGTAGGTTCTAGATGTGGCAAAGGATAAGTGGACAGGTTCTGGATGTGGTACAGTTTGTGAGGTATCACGTAATCAGCCCTGGCGGTCTGACGAGGCCCTAGCAAACGCCACCAAATATCCTACTATATCATCGAGTAGCTAGACCTTCTGAATCCTAATAAACTAATCTATTATTCAACCAACAACCTAGGACCTAACAGTCTTTTATACCAACAGAAAGAATCGAAGAAGGGAAGAGAAGAAGGGAAGGGAGTCACGAGAGTCACTAGGGGACTCAAACCCAAAAATAAATTATGGCTTCTTCCTCCCCTGGCCTTCTTCAATTTGTATTAAATGTAT
The DNA here is from genome assembly GCA_900536425.1 of Hymenoscyphus linearis. Classification (NCBI taxonomy): domain Eukaryota; kingdom Fungi; phylum Ascomycota; class Leotiomycetes; order Helotiales; family Helotiaceae; genus Hymenoscyphus; species Hymenoscyphus linearis. The sequence continues at coordinate 77,887 of UNPR01000053.1, read as the reverse complement.
TAACCGTATTAACTAACTAACCAACTATATATATAGATAAATATTCCCTTTCTACCTACCCAGGTACCCCAACCCTAAATCCTATCCTCTTAGCGTTCGTTCGTTCCCTATTTGAAAACTTATTCATTGGTTAGTTAGTTAGTTTATTTTTACGCACCCCTCCCTCCATCTCAAGAACCAACCATACACCATAAGACCCACCCGGCAAAACCTCGTCACAAATTCCAACCAATCAAAACCCTCCATTCTTCCCACAAGCATTTATATCTCCAAGTAGCGTTCCTCCTGTCACCAAGTCAACAAAACCAGTTGTCTTGGCCCAACGGTAACATCGACCAATGCTTGGGAAATCCCACACATCCCTATGTGCGAGGCATGTCAAATCTATCGCACTATAAGACCCATACATAGCCTAAAAATCAATTCAAAAACTCAGTTCGTCTGGTTTAATATCCTGGGCGCTCTTAAAGTGGGAGCTAGGATATTTTTTGCTGTTTTTTTTTAGGGGGGGGATTGGGGTGGGGGGATTAGGGTGAATGTATCTAGTAACTTAACTTATAATACAAATTTGCCCAAGGAAACTAAAGAAATATATTTATCTACTATTACTCCTCACTCTATACATTTCACCAAATCCCACTATAAATCCCACCACAAGTTAATACAGTTAATACAGTTGATAAAAGGATATTTTTATATAAATCTAGTCTTACTGTAGCTTTAAGTTTAAGTTTAAGCATTTTTTTCTTTTGTGGGTAGGTATAGTATACTACCTCTTATAGGGAGGGGGGGTTTGTAAAACAGATGGGAATATTATTAAATACTACTTAGATACCTGGGTAGCGATTATGTTTTTGGGATGGTAGTCTGACTGATATAGGGTGTTGGGTGTTAGGTAGAGGGGGAGATTTATAGGTAGGTAGAGGTAGAGAAATAAATTATAAAACAGACTAGATCGAATAAATGAACATACAGTATAAATATTTAAATTCCTGTACGATATATACTAAAAGAGTCACAGATAGATGATAACGAACTAACTCTTGTATACCTACCTACCTACCTACCAACTTCCTCTCTCAAAATCTCAAAATCCCAAAATCTTAAAATCCTCCTATATCCAAATCCTATCAATTCTAATATTTAGTCCCCAGTGACTAGATAGGACAATCATCCTTACTTAATCTTACATACAAACAAAAACACAAAACACACTGTACTATACGTCAGATTTCCCTTACCAGGTAGGTGTATAGCATACATAGCATTGTAAATCGCAATCTTTAACACATTCTATATACACAAACACAAACATACTGTACGTCCGTTAGATTCCCCTTACTAGGTGTATCGTAATCTTTGACATATTTACATTTTATTATCCAGCGGTAGAAGTTAAATACCTATAGTCTTTTCGTTACAAGTCGCGTCTTATTATCCTTTTAGCCAGGGTGGGGGGATTAGTGGGGAGTAGTGGGGAGTGTAAGGAAGGTAAATTTCGGATATTGTGGTGGAATATAGGTAGGTAGGTATCTTATGGTGGACAGGAGGGGATTGTAGGTAGAGTTGATGTGGGTGATATAGGTGGGTGATGTTACTTTTTAATGTTTTGTACGGAGAGGAAAGTTTGGAAGTGGGGTTTTTAGGGGGGGAGGGGGGGGGGGTTAGTTGGGCTGGATGGAAGGGTGGAGGAAGGTGGAAGGAGGAAGGAGGAAGGAGGATTTTGTGTTGTGAGTGATGCTTATGTAGCTATGATTTAATTTGATTATGATTATGATTAGATTAATTTGAGTATTTGAGTAATTGAAAGAGTAAAAAAAGTAATGTCGTTTGTAACTTTGATTTATATATTTTATATTGAATAGAAACATCGATTTGCGAACGAGTCATCTGTCGACTTGTCAACTTGTTGACCCGTTATTAACAAGGGAAAACAACCAAGACGCGATTCCCTCAAGGAATATAAAGCCACAAGCGTCACTTTAATTTGGAATGTAGAACGTCGGTCAATTTATAATATTACGCCAGGAATACGGTGCGGTGCCCCCCTGGCTGGGACGTAAATAATAGAAACACACAACGAAATGGTAGTAAAGGTCCTTGGGTTTATTGATTGGCTGATTCTAGTTCAAATTGATTAGCATGTTGATTTTTTCTAATATGTCGCAGCGCGAATGAGAATTCTAAGGATGAGAGGGAAGTTATTTGGTAAGTAATTTGTGTTATGTGTAAAAATACTTACCTGAGTGGTCCATCGGGTTAATTTAGTGTGGTGTGGTTGGTGTAGAAAGAATCGTTTACATCCTGTTGGAAACAACGTTCGGCATCTGGAATAGCTTTCTATAGAATTCTATCGTTTTGATATCGTAACTTTATTCAACTGCCTAGAAGATAGCTTAGGAGGTTGCTTGCGGTGGTTGCTTTAGGTGGTTAAAACCACAATCCCTACGCCTCAAGGGAGCACAAATCATAACAATAATTAAAAAAATAGTCGTAACACAATAAGAACAAAAAAAGATTAAGAACACTCTAAAAAAGCAAAAAGGTTCGGGACTGTGCCGTTAGACATAGTACGCCTTAGAATACTACTCTTTAAGCACGAAATCCCTATATCCTTCTGCAACGACTACTAGGCTATTTAGGCTTTTTGTCGCACCACCAACAGGCGTATAATTAGTGGATTTAGATTGGGAAAGCTTATTTGTGTAGATAGAATAAAGTGAGTCGACGGAGGAATAGCCGCCATGTAGTATAGCGCTATTTCTTCTCTACTATAAGACACCTTCGCGATATAGAGGTCCCTAGTGTGAAGCTTTAGGATATTAACTAGAATACTTCCAGAGGCCACTCAAATGGAATAATTCCTTCTATTAAAGAGGCTCTAGAATTCTACGGAAAAATGGAATTCTAGAGAGGCGGTAAGGATATAATTAGACTTATTAGAGAGTGGGATTTTATATAAGACACGTTGACATAAATTCGTTCCTTTTTATGTAATTTCAGAGCGAGCAGTGTTACGTAAGCGCTATTAAGTATATAGGATTTTTTACAATAGTACTAGGGAATATATTAGTATATTATAGATTTTAGGATAAACATTACCTAGGTAGTATACACGTATACTCGACCCGCCTATAGTAGTACTAAAAACGTATAAAATCGAGACGTTTTAGAATAGAGCCTTAGGATATTCTTTAAATAATTAAGCCTTCTCGTCGTTTCTAGCTTACTGCCTGGCTGGCTGACTGACTGTATAGCTGGCTGGTTGTATAGCTGGCTGGCTGGCTGGCTGGCTGGCTGGCTGGCTGGCTGGCTCTCTCGCTGGCTGTCTCGCTGTTTAGGTGTCTGGCTGGCTGGCTGACTGACTGACTGTACGGAGTATAGCTGGCTGGTTGTATAGCTGTCTAGCTGGCTGGCTTTTACTCGAGTATAGCCAAATTAAGAATTCTACCAGTTCCTCACACCGCCGCCATTCAGATTGACCACTTGGAGACGTCCCGTGGTCAACCTACATAATCTATTTATAGTCGCCATTCTTACCCTCTAAAGTAGTTAACACTTACGTAACCCACGTCGCTCACTCGCTAAAGCTCGTTCGCTCGAGTGGGTCACGTTCGCTCTGATAAAGTACAGTAGTAAATTATTTATATATGGTAGTGAATTATTTGTATACGATACGATTATTATCCTACAGTACAACTAAACGATTTATTCCGCTAAAAGAGCATCAATTTCCTCGTCACTAGTTTAGTCGTAGTGTTGATGAGAATCTACAATTCCTAAAGCTTATAGTATACGCACGGACTATAGTAAATGCGGCCTTCCTATTGGTCGGTCTATCGGGCCGGGTGGACTTTTTTCCGCGTCACGTGATTTTATTCCATGGAAATTTCCTAGAATAGGGGGTATAGAATAGAATTCTTCTAGACCTCGACAAAATAGAATAGAATCCTTCTAGAGGGGGGGTGGGGGGGTTTAGAGTAGAATAGAACTCTAGATGCCGAACGTATACCTAAGTATTTAGACGAGATTAAGCGACGCTCTAACCGACTTAATACATTTAGTAATATCGCCTTAACTACAGATATACGTACTTTCTTATTTCTTACGCTCGGTTTATAAGACAACGAACTCTATCGACTACTTACGTAAATGTAGCATTTATAAGACGTTATATTGGTCAAGGCAATGCAAATGCTTCGCGACAAGGATACTTGGCTCGGCTATACTACTACAGGTGCTTATTATACCTATAGAGCAAGTAAGCCAAGTGCTAGCTTTAAATGTTCTAAATGCGGTAGGGCAGGTGAAAAGGTTTTAATGTGGCACGTGGCGGCCCTAGTAGTAGTAAATAGGGGAGGGGTAATAACGGGTAATTGGTAAGTGAATAGGGGGGGTAATAACGGGTAATTGGTAAGTGAATAGGGGGGGTAATACGGGGTAATTGGTAAGCGGGGTAATTTGTACTTAGTTAAACAGTTCCTTCGCAAGGGAGCTCTCTCCTTCTCTCCTTGCGGACAATCTAACCAATATCCCACCTTGACAGCAGGGCACGTAGTTAAGTAGTGTTAGAAGGACAAGACTTACGAGTATTGTAAGAAGACAGGACATATTACTCGAGCTTGTTATAAGAAGAAGCTTAACGAGGTAAACAATAATAAGAAGGACGACAACCTTTAGAAGCAACTCAGCTATATTAGATAAAGCTTTGATTTGACTATTTTTGTATACGAAGGACTGTCATAGGAAACGGTAGAGAAGTACGAATTAGATAAGGAACTACGTTGTAGTCTACCTTTAAGTTTTTTGTTTTACCTAGGGATTAGCTACCCCTAGGTGTACTTAACTTCCTTGTTCCTGTTTAGAGTTCTTGTTTAGGGGGACTGTTACTTTTTTACAATAGTCCTTGTTCTTGTTTAGGGGGACGTTGTTACTGATTATGATATTAGACTAGGGGGACGCCTCTAGGCTCGTGCCGCTAAGGATTTCCTATTTTATATACACTTTCTTAGGTATTAGGACCTGGACTTTAGGTGCTGGCAATACATGTGCAAAAGGGGGATGTTACCAGGAATCGTTCCCTCATTCCCTGGGTCAATATGTCTATCACATGACTGGAGACCGAGTGAGTCACACAAAAGGGCCTGCCTGTTTAGCACTAGCGTAGACTAGCTAGCGTGTTCTTGGCGCTAGTATAAGTACTAGGTAGTTCTGTAGCTTAGAGAATTCAAGTCTTCCGCACCTTCACACTTTGCAACAACACTTGGCACACTGAAACGGGACGATATTCTGAGTGGAATATTCTGGGTAAACAGAGCCTAAACTAGCTCACCTCGCTTACACCAACACTCCTTGCAACCTCCCCCTTCCTCCCTCACCACTCACCCAGCAACCCTCGCCCCCTCAAAACAAAACACGGAAAAAACCCACAGAACAAATCAAAACAAACCAAAACACAAAAATAAACCAGCCCCCAAAAATGTCCTACAAAACCTACCTACTCTCCCCTGCCAATCCCGGGCTCCGCGAGCACCGCGAGCACCGCGGAATCTTCATCGAAACCGAGGTCAACGGTCCCAGAACCGGCTGTCTATACTACGTAAAGGGCAGCCTTCAAACCGGTATGAGTTTTGATTATAGAGATGAAATGGAACCCGAGAAAAACTTCGATATTGCACGTAAAGATTTCTTAGGGTTTATCAAGAAAGAAGATTTTGATAGTGAGAAGGTGAAGGAGTGTTGTGAGAGTGTGGCGGCCCCGAAGAAACAGTTTGAGGGGTCGGAGAGGCTTTATCCCGAGGAGGAGTTGAGGAGGTGTACGGAATGGTGTACGGAGGCTATTGAGGAGTTGACGAAAGAAGGGTTGTTGAGGTGGGAGGACGAAAAGTAGTATGTGGTTTGTCGAGTGGGAGAGGATAGGATGTAGAATCCAGGGCACAGAGCTTATATAGTCTGAATCCTAAAGTCACATATAGACCTTTAGGTATTCACTGAGGAATAGGGGGTGTGGTGTTGGGATTTTCAAGGGGGTGGGGATGGGGTTCTGTTATTGTGGATTCTTGGACGGGGATATAAATCAGGGTGTTTATTCTTGGTGGGTGGTGATGAAGACTTTAAGATGTATGATTCAATGATTGTATTTTTTCATTTCAGGGCTCGTATCTATCTAGCTTTTCCTGTTAATATTCGCCAGCGATTTCCGCCGTTCTTTCTGGTTGTCTCATAGGGGACGAAATATGGCAACGAAGTCAGTGTGAGAAATAATTCAAGCAATAGTCAGGTAAAAAAGACCAGCAAATCCTACTTTACTCTGCTTGAGTACTAAGTTACTACTACTTGGGTAATGATGAGAAAGGTAGTTTGAGTCGGCCATAATCTATGCTGTTAATCTATTTATAAGTGTACTACTAATTCAAGAGTTCTTAACCAATCTTTTCTGAATACGACCTAGTTCTCCTGACATTGTGTGAAAGCCGGAAAAAAGCTTAGGATATCCAATGATGTAGTTGCTAGTAAGAAGTTATTAGTTAAAAACCCTTGGTTATATTGAAGCAACAATATCTGTTCTCTAAATTGGTCTTTGAGGATATAATAAGCCTTTGTTGTCAGTGTTTTTATATGTAAATGAGAGAGAGAAGAAGTTGGACTCTACATTTCGAATTTCATTCTATTCTAAACTCGCTATATAGAATAGGTACTCTATTCCATCTAGGAGGATCTCTGGAAGGATTTCAAATAGAATAAAATCCTCGAATTCTATTGAATCTAGTACCCGATGCCGAGCGTTGTTGCTCGCTGATCTCTTCCAACGCGGATATTCCAGATAGATTATATAGAATACTAGTCGAGCGGTCGTGATTTAAGTGATGACTTCTTTTTTACTCTACTCAACAAATCGATACTTATCTCCTCGTTGCTACATATGTACGTTTAGATTTTTAAGTTAGTCGTGTCCACTTTTTGTCTCAGAACTTGCTCGCGATAGATTCAATTTTGCCTTTTAGTACAGGTGAGCTACAAGAAAGACTTATTTTCAGAAAATTATTACTCAAATAGGAAATCGCAAACCTAAAAATCGAAACGTACATATGTAGCAAATAAAAAAGGAGATACCCCACTCTTCTCCATTCTATCGCTATGACTTAAGTAGTGAATTAGTAATCGAGTATCTGGCTTGGTCATTCAATCACTGCTTTGCATAATCGTTGCGTTCGTGAGGAACGAGGATGATCCTTTTCTCTTTATTTTTTCTGCTAAAATCACAGACCGCAATCCACTAGAAAATGAGGCTTTGGTGCTTTAAATTTTATTTTGTACAGCATGAGTAGGGTTGCAATATCAAAGCCTGTTTTGACATTAGCCATAATTGGCGGGTAGGCGCTACGTCGTATCATGGCACCTTCTCATCAACACCTCAACTTCATGTCAACCTCCATCTTTCCATGGAAATGGCGACCAACTCAGAACTTCCGGGGTCCGATCTGGAGCTTGAAGTTAGCAATATCCTGCAAGCTGACGCTTCAAACTGCGCAATATGCAAAAAGATAGTCGCTCGTTTCTGTCTAGCCGGAGGATCTAACTCACTTGGGAAAGTATCTTCTCTTCTAACAGGTTCTTGTCCACACACTACCTTCTTCAGAGACTTAAAACTTGGGAATGGACGACAGATTACAGATCACGAAGAACATGAATTGACCGCCGACATGGTGGGCTCAGCGTCGGAGACGCATATGGAGTTTACGCTACGTCCTCTTAGACGCACAACATATGGTGTGTTTCTCCTACATAGAGCAGATGTATATGACCACCCCGGGGATGCTATCATCGTAGATCCTCAATGGATAGACGAGGAGACAGTCAATATCTGGGTTTTGGGTTGTGAAAAACATTAGGGAGACCAATGCAAATACAAAGCCCTGCCTATAGAAGGAAAGCTGCCGAAAATCCAGCCGTTTTATCTGATAGACACAGTGGGCTTTTTGTTCTGATTTGGTCTTAATTGGGGATAAAGGTGTTTGGCTATCTGTTCCTAATGTTGTCATTTCCTATACTCCTCTGGAATTGATGGTTCGGTCATGCAAGAATGATTCAGAAACTTGAAACTATGAATAACCTGGAAGATTGTTCTATGCCACTCTGCCCTAACATGAACTAGAGTGCCTTAAATAATGCAGGTCGCTTAATTAGTAGACATCTATATCGATATCACATGACTTGCCATATTTGTTTTTGCTCTCTTTCTTCTTTATACATGAATTTGAAATATTCTATAGTAGCAAGATTTATCTTCTTACTCTCGTAGACACATATCTCCATCGACTCATATCACATGACCATATCCCATCTCTTCATTTCTACGCTGTTCAGACCTGGAAAAGACACACGTAATGCCGAGGAATCCCTCTTTTTGCTGACGAAAATCAAGCTTATTACTGTTCCGCATTTAACCTGTCAGTCGACGCGATGTGCAATGAAATATGCAGGTCGCTTTTTTAGGGTACCTACCTATATTAATGGTGGAATCACGTGGACAACCATAGATTCCATCCATCCAAGGCGCTTATAATATCTATTTGTTTAATCTTAAGGTTAAGAACCGCTGTAATAGCTACGATTGTCTTCTATAAAGTTAACTAGGACAATCCCCCTGATTGCCCCCTACAAACAACACTACAAACAAGGCATTTATCAATCAATAGCCAACATAAGACAAACACAAATAAGTGCAAATAACAAGCGTAAGTTAAACTTTCAATGAAGTCGAGTTAGCACTTTACACCGTCTACTCAATTCTAGACTAACCCTAAGCTCCCCCAGGGGGCGAGAACATAGGTATTATTTAGAAGATTACAAGTAATGATTTAGTGAAGCGTGGTGCGGCAAAGGGCCAAGTCCCAATGAAGTTAGCTGAAGTGTTGGAAGAAAATAATTTTCGACCAAAATACTTTGAATTGTAAAAGAGAGCTAACAAATAATAAATAACTAAGGATGACTAATTATCTTTAGTGAAACACAAAATAACACGACCCACGCGTTGAACTTTCGCAATTCTTCAAAAGTGCCACAGTCGCCGTCGCGTCTCGCGAATCCCCTCATCCCAGCCACCCATCCGCCACAACAAAGAAATGAGCAACAGGTGGGTCCACCCCCACCACACAAATACAATTTCCCCAAATTCAAGCTTGCCTACAAGACCACGAATAAGACAGTTCGTTCTCAACCAATGGGCCCCGGCGTGGGATTCCACCAGTTCGGCCACCTGGTAAAGTGGAACGCTCCCTTCCCTAGCGGAAGGAAAAGCACGACTGAAATTGGTTATCGACAGGGGCGGATAGAGATGTAGGGCGGGAGGGCCTGAACTCTTTTGCCAGTCGATTTATTCTTTTTTGTATTTTTTTTGGTCTTTTGGAGTTCTTTTTTGGCGAGTGTTGTTGATGTTTATTCCTTTTTGATTAGGCGAGGCGTGGGCGTTGAGCAGCTAAGGCAGAAGCGAGAAAGCCCAGAACGGTAGCCTCAGGCGGGCTTCGGAAGCTAGCATACTGGTCTTCGTACTGAGAAAATTCATCAGATTGTCTTAAATGATTCTACCCTTAATATTCGAGTCCTTTACATCAGTGTTTCTCTAATCCGCTTGTTGTTATTCACTTCGCATCGATGCAATCACGTTGGATCAATTTTTTCAATAGCGATGACTCAGTCTCAACCAAGAACCCCAGTACCGCGGCTTACTGTCATTTGCATTCTTGGAAGCAAGGCGGTCTTAATTGGACATATCACGAAGGTCTTCAAAAGTCAACAGGCAACACATTTGAACTGTCAGAGGACTAAGCTATCAGAAGCCAACTTTGCGATGACGAGTAAAGTTGGTTTTTGATAATGAATCAATATCTTCTTGATGCACCGAAAAAACTGCCAGAAACTTATGGAAAGTGACTTTTTCTCAATAATGCACGGCAGAAGCTGATTGCAAAAGCTTGACAGGTTAAGTCATTCACCAAGATCAGTTTGATAGAAAACTTCCAAGCTTATTTAAAAACCACAATCCGAAAATCGTCAACACAATATGAACTTCTTTTAAACACAATTTGAAACTAGTCATCACATATGTTCCTATCGTGCTATTTTTCTTTCCATTGACGAGGAAATCGGCTTTGGTGGCACAAATACAAATACTCCGTCTCCTAGCATATGCACCAACATGTTGCCACACCACATCCTTGAACTGCACGTCTGACACCGTGCATTGCTGCGAACTCCTCGGTAAACCTTTTCGGAAGAACTTGGTCAGAATTTCTAGAAGACGAAAAGTCGAGTCCAATTAGGAAGTTATACTCGAGATCATCTGCTGAGCCACATGTGCACAGGTATCTAGGTACCTAGTTGATAAACGGCTTACATCCGGGCTACTGACTCCGTAGAAAGATTTTAGGATCAATCCCTGATTGATGGGATTCTTCGCCGTCCACCTGGCGAAAACTTTAAACTGTCGATCCAATAAAGTAAGTAAACCTAATTCATTTTTCGGCTGATATTTTGCAATTCACCTTCTGTAGATACTTTCCAGGGTTTTTATACTTTACGCTATGTAGAAAGGCTTTATGCTTAACTGCACCTTTTTGTTAGGATAATTTAATGTAAGACTTACTATCACGGATAAATCTTACGGGCCGCTCATACGACTGACTCCCTTTAATTTTCAACTCAGTACAGTAATGCTGATGAACATGCACACAGAATGGTCAAAATGATAACGAGAATGGGCGCGTCCGCGAAAACAAGCTCATCCCGATGATCCCAACATTGAAGATCCCCACAATCGCCCTTCGTAAAAAGCCAGGGTCTTGTTCCCAACTAGGAAGGTCGTGGTGATCTGCAATTCAGCGACTTTGCCGATTGGCTGAAATCCTTATCCAGGAACCGACCCGATTTGAAGGTAATCCGAGGGTCTGAAGAACACCACCACCACCACCACTACCACCTACACCACACCACATCTGCACATGAGCTGTAGTCGATAAAAGCACATCCATGGAACTTGAGCAACTCGTACGAATGAACTATTCGTGAGATTCTGCCACTCGGAACTCCGTACTAGGAACGTAAATATCATATTCTATCACCCAACAATTACTACCGACCGGTCTTGGTTGAGCTTGTTTTCCCCCCATACAATCTTGGCCGAGGCTTGACAATGCTTGATTTTGCTTGATAACGGTGCCCCTCCCCCTCATTTTCTAAAATTTGATGACCATTCATATCACGGAATCAATGTCTGTGATCTTACGTCGCCACCGCCCGCGAAATCAACACCAGATACAGCAGGTACAGCGTACCGAGCGCGGGTTGAGCATCCCAGGACACACATCTGTACCTGGATAATGCAGCCGGGGAGAAGGTTCAATTGAAACCCCCTTGTTCAATAGCCTCTAAATGGATCAATTCGTGCCATCTCAAGTATTGATTGGTTGAAGAGTGGACCCACAGCTACCTTGTAGATACAAGATAGTAAAAAAGTTCATCTGGTATAAATATTCCCTTCCTCCGCCTTTGTCTTTGCTTCTTCAAGCTCTTCCAGTTCAATCCACCTGTCAAGATGCCTTCTTTCACAGCCGCAATGCGGGTTCTCTCTCTTGCTACTTTCGTTTCTACAACTTTTGCTAGTTCTGTCTTTGAGTCTGTTCATCAAGTTCCTCGTGGTTGGACTTTTGACCGCGATGCCTACGCCGACGAGACTGTCAAGCTACGTGTTTCGCTTAAGCAACAAAATGTAGACGATCTGTACCAAAAAGTGATGGAGGTGTCTACACCCGATCACGCCTCCTACGGACAACATTATGAGGGCCATGAGCTCCGAAGTCTTCTCAAGCCAAGCGAGGAGACCTCAGCCGTCGTCATTAGCTGGTTGCAGGACAGCAATGTCACTGCCATCAAAGATGATGGTGATTATCTTCTGTTCACTTCAAACGTTGAAACTGCCAACAAGCTTCTCAACACCAACTTTGCCTGGTACAAGAATGACGAAGATCAAAAAGTCATCCGAACCCTCTCATACTCTGTATCTGCCGAGGTAGCAAGCCACATCAACTTTGTCCAACCAACCACCCGATTTGGAAGCCTAAGCGCACTCCGTTCCACTGTCCAGAAGATCGATACTGGAGCTCCTTTCGATGGTACTGCAAGAATGATGCCATCGGTTCAAAAAGCAAATATCACTTGTAACCTTACAATCACACCCGAGTGTCTTCTCGACCTGTACAATGTTCACTACAAGGCAGATGCCAGCTGTGGGAACACCGTCGGCTTTGGATCATTCTTGGAGCAGTATGCTAGATACTCTGACTACGAACTCTTCCAGGAGAAGTACCTTCCAAAGGCTATCGGTGAAAACGTAAGTCTCCTCGTCAAACCTTTCAGCACTCCATTAGCTAACCAATAAATCTAGTTCACGGTCGTGAGTTTCAATGGAGGACTTGATGACCAGACATCTTCAGACGACTCTGGTGAAGCCAATCTGGACGCACAATACATTTTGGGTGTTGGATATCCTGTCCCTGTTGTTGAATACAGTACTGCAGGACGTGGTCTTCTCATCCCTGACGGAGACAGCCCAACACAAGACGACAACACCAACGAGCCATACCTCGATTTCCTCCTTGCCTTGACCAAGTTGCCTAACAGCGAGATTCCAAACTCCATCAGTATCTCATATGGCGAGAACGAGCAAGAGATTCCTGTCTCATACGCATTCCAAGTTTGCCAGCTCTTTGCACAACTTGGAGCTCGTGGAAAGTCCGTCCTCTTCTCATCTGGAGATTCCGGAACTGGAGACTTCTGTCTTTCCAACGACGGGAAGAACACCACCAAGTTCCAACCGCAATTCCCAGCTTCGTGTCCATATGTCACATCCGTTGGTGGAACTCGCTACATAGAACCCGAACAAGCTGTTTTCTTCTCCTCTGGAGGATTCTCCAACATCTGGGCACGTCCTTGGTACCAAGCGGTTGCAGTTCCAGCGTATTTGAAGACCATCGGTGACCACAACAAAGGTTACTTCAACACCTCCGGTCGTGGATTCCCAGATGTCGCCGCACAAGGACAAAACTTCCGCGTCTTCGACAAGGGACGTGACAACGGATACCGAGGAACCTCGTGTTCGGCCCCGGCCTTCAACGGTATCATCGCTCTGCTCAACTCAGCACGTATCAGCAATGGACAACCAACTCTCGGTTTTTTGAACCCTTGGTTGTACACCGTTGGCAAGTTTGGGTTGAACGATATCACCACTGGTGAATCAACTGGTTGCAACGGACTTTCGCGATTCAACAGCCGTCCGAATGGAAGTCCTGTGATTGCTAATGCTACTTGGCCTGCGACTAAGGGATGGGATGCTGTTACTGGGTTGGGTACACCAGATTTTGGAAAGCTGTTGTTTATGTCGTCCCCTGGGGTTCCAAATGCGTAAAGGTGAAGATGAAGTAATGAATTAATGTCTATTTAAATAAATGAAATGAATCATAGAACAATAATTACATATATCATGGTCTTGTTTGCATCCCGACTTGTGACTTGTGATTTGTGATCGAAATAAAGTGGGTCGCTGGTATTGATGCTAGAGGAAATACTGCAGCATTATTGAAGGTTCTTATTTTTCCTCTTCCTCTGATCTTTTCTGTCAATATTTACAATGGTAACTCTGCTCTCCAACCTACCAATCAAAAGCCAGGATCCGTACTCCACTAACCCTAACCCTGGCCCTAACCCTGCTCATGAGTTACCATCGAGTGAACCACCAGTATAGTAGTAGAAACGAAAACGCAGCAGTGAAAAGCCTCATTGCCTCAACTATCTAGTTTAACAATTGCTCAAAATGTTAATTGAAACTAAACAAGTAGAATAATTAAACAAGAATATTCCATCATTCAAAGATAGTTGAAACAATCATCTAACCATTTAGATTAATAACCTACCTCATTTGCCTAAAATTTAGAAAAGTGATATATATAGCAAGACATGTTTGTAGTGCCATTTTCCTTGTCCACCTATAGTAAGCTCTCACACAAAACTCAACCTCATTTCACTAACTTAATTCAATTACGTTATTACCAACTCATTATTATTCTCAAATCTTTATAACAAGCAAATACGTAGTGATCTATTGATTACAGCAGATTACTAAGTGGTTTCAATAAGCGAGGCAAGAGGACCTCAACATGGGGGAAGAGAGCCAGGTTAATGACGAACCCGGATATTCTTCTCCTCACTTCTCCTTATACTCACTTCTTCCTATATTCACCCTTCCTCATTGTTACTTCATTCTATCTCACTTCGTCTTACACTCACTACTTCTCATCCCCGTCTCTTCCTGTCATCACTTCTTCTTATCCTCACTCCTACTTATCTTCACTTGTCCGTATCCTTACCTCTTCTTATCCTCACTTCTCCGTATCCTTACCTCTTCTTACATTCACTCCTCCTTACATTCACTTCTCCTTACACTCACTCCTTCTTATACTCACATCTTTTTATCTTCACTTCTTATCATTACTCCTCATTACCCTCACCTCTTCTTATCCTCACTTATTCTTCTCCTCACCCCTCCTTATCATCACTTATTCTTCTCCTCACCCCTCCTTATCATCACTTATTCTTCTCCTCACCTCTCCTTATCTTCGCTCCCCCCTTCCTCACTTCTCTATATAGGGAGATCGTAATCTTACTTACAATTTCATTTCCCATCGCTCAAGCAAGCCCTTTGATACGCAACTTAGTAAGAGTAAAGAAGTCCTGTACTGAGATTTAAACTCAAGTCGTGAGGAGAAAAATATCTCGTGTCTTGATTCTATTCTTGAGTTGAGAGTAATTGATGATGATGATGATCTATATTGCAAATCATATAAGATTACAGTATATACAACATGAAAAAAATGTGTCTTCTGTGTTCATACCTAAAAGAAATCAGACATAGGTTCTTCGGATCTAAGATGTTTTCTATGTATTTGTTTTTGCGAACATAGAGGAAGGAGGGTGCGAGGAGACTCGCAAGTTCTCGCTTAGAGGCTTAGCGAGGGGATGTTGTATTATCACTTACACTCTCTAAAAGAACCCGTCTCTTGTGGTTCTCAGCGATCAAGGAGGTGGATAACATCTTTGACATGATATCTATCCAAGAAATACACCTAGTTATCCTAACAGACTCATTCATCCCGGTTCTAGAATATAGCAGATAAGTTGTTTTTATATTAGGATAGTCAACAGTTGAAGTAGTCAATCATTTCAGTTTAGAGGTTGGTTGACCTGTTGAATAATATATTAAATAACGTGTTTCCACAAGAGCCTGTGAGAATGCTTGATTTTTCTAATCAAAATGCTTTTAAGAGGTTCTCTTCCCTAAAATTTAGTATGCCGTGTTATAAACCTACACGTGAGCTAACCCCGCTCTTTGACCCTACTTACAATCAAAAAAATACCTCATTCCTGCTTTGCAAGTGTAGTCCTTGAATAGAGAGTCAAATTTTCACAAACAGATAATATCATTTTGGCAGAGATTTGGGAGCAAAAGCACAGGCAGACGAAGAACTTATTGATTATTGTAGACCAATGAATCAAAACATGGGAAGAAATATGTTACTTGGGTACTATAACGAGATTAAACATAGGGGGGTTTCTTCAAGGTATCTAGGTAGGTAAGTATCAATTAGATCGACCCCACACCTGTCATCTCAAGGATACCGTAAGAGCCTAGGACCGAGAAATCGTTTGCGTGATCTTACATAGGTAGGTACAGTACCTACCCATCCTAAGGGAAGATCCCCATTCTAAAATCCATTGTACTAATATCGTAGGAGTTACCACTGCTCTAAATCTTTGCAATCGTACTACAACCGTCGCAAAATCACAACGGTTGGAAAAATGTGGGGTTTCTCTGAAGGTACTGATTAAAAGAAGTACTCTTACATCAACAGCTCTTCAAGTGTATTCATTGTCGACCCTTTTGTAGGAATCAAACACTCTCTGTACTCTATAGACTCGGGACTTACTGATTGGAATGTTTTGAGCCCACTATTACTATTCTGTACCTACCTATATATGCCAGTATACGGATTTCCATCTTAGCGACAAGCATGGTAGACCATGCTTGCTATATTTGTCTATCAAGACACAGAAGCACAGTATGATACACACCAGGGATTTTGGACAGTAAACAAACATAAATATGTTCAATAATAGTTGGTCCAGAGCAAACAGTTGAAAGAAGCACAATTTTATTGAATTATCGACATAAAAAAGGTAATAATTTACTGTAAGGCTATCTAGGTAACCCCAAGTAAATCTAGCCAGCAAAAAAAACGGATTTCATGACATCGCTAGGAAACGAGTATCCCCTTAACGCCCAAGATGACATACTCAAACAGATTTTCTTGCCTTTCTGACCCTCTTTACTTTCTCCTCCGGAACGACAGCCTCTTCCACAACCTTGGCTCTCTTTGCCCTAACCTTCTTTTCCGGTACATCAGCAGGAGTCTCGGCCACTACCGCCTCAGTACTCTCAGTGACTTTTGACTTCTTGCCCTTTTTTGCCTTAACTAATGGCTCGGTTGGAGTGGCATCGTCCAAAATCTCAGCAGTCTCAACCACCTTTGCCTTCTTGGCCGCCTTCTTCTTTGGTTTGGCTGACTCTTCGGCCGCTGGTGCAACCTCCGCAACCTCCACCGCTTCGACAACGACCTCTTCCTCGGCCTTAGATTTCCTGCCTCTCTTCTTTGATTTGCTCGGTTCCTCGACAGGAGTCTCCACAACAGGAACAGTCTCCTCCACCACAACCTTGGTAGCGACAGTCTTTGCTTTCTTGTTATTTTTTGGCTTGTTTGCCTCCTTTCCCGAGTTGCCAATGATGGCATCATCGACAACTGGGGCCTCCTCAGCAGCCTTTCTCTTGTTCTTGTTCTTTGGCTTGGTCACGGATTCAACAGCTGGGGCCTCCTTGACTTCTTCTACGGCTTTCTTGACAGCCTCAACGGCTGGTGCCTCCTCAGCAGCCTTTCTCTTATTCTTGTTTTTTGGCTTGGTCACGGGTTCAACAGCTGGGGCCTCCTTGACTTCTTCTACGGCTTCCTTGACAGCCTCAACGGCTGGTGCCTCCTCAGCAGCCTTTCTCTTATTCTTGTTTTTTGGCTTGGTCACGGGTTCAACAGCTGGGGCCTCCTTGACTTCTTCTACGGCTTCCTTGACAGCCTCAACAGCTGGTACTTCGACGTGCTCTTGTGCAAGACCTTTAGCCGACTTGAGCTTAGGAGCTTCGAATTCGTAACCAATCTCCAAAAGCTTCGCTGCCTTCTTGTTTCTCTTTTCCTCCACACGCTCAACCCGGGCATCCCATACCTTTTCTGCGGCAGGAGCCTTGAGTTTTCGACCTTCCATTTTATTCCAAGGAACCGTCTTGAAGCGTTTGTTGGCTCCTTTCCATAGGTCTGGGGAAATTTGGTCATTCGGAACCATCTTGACCTTCAAGAGATGTCCAAACATGAGGTAATTATCCATAGTCTTGGAAACAATACTGGCAACCTCGGCAGATTCAAATTGAACAAAAGCATAATGCTTGCTTCGGCCAGTCTTACGATTTCTTGACAGGCGAAGGTTCAAAATGGTTCCAAATTGCTTGAAATATTCCTTCATTCCATGTTCGTAGAAACCATGAGGGATCCGACCAACGTAGATCACACCGGGCTTTTGGGATTCCGCATCTGCCAAAGCTGCCTGCATCTTTTTCTTTTGCGACTTGGTGAGTTTTGGTACTGGGATATCCTGGCCAGCAACGTATTCGTCTTCGTTCGTAGCATCTTGCATTTCCTCGTCGCTATCGCTCTCGAATCCTTTGAGGAGTGCCTCAGTCTGGTCGTCTATTTCGGAAACATCGCCCTCGTCTTGATCTGCTTCTTCTGCCTGGGGTTTCGCATCAACGACAGCCTCCTTCTCGACTACAGCTGTAGCTTTTGGTGACTTTGCGGGCTTCGATTTGCCTTTGACCTTTTCGATCGAGTCTTCGGTTGGGGTGGCCTTCGCAGACTTCTTTGGTTTCTTCACAGCAGGTACAGCTTCGTCGTCGGCAGCTACGTGAGCATAGATCAGTATTTATCGCGCATCTATTGGATGTTGTAAATCCTACCTTTGCGCTTCTTTGCTGCGACTGGAGAACTTTCGACCTTCTTGGCCTTTTTGACCTTTTCAGCCCCGCTCTCTGCGACAGAAGCTGTGAGAAAGTTAGAATTATATTGCATAATACAAATGATTGAACATATATGAAAGCACTTACCCTTGCGCTTCTTTGTTTCGACGGCCTTGACCATTGTGTTGGTTGCGAAGGATTACAGTATGGTTGTTTGCTGTCTTGCGGTCTTGAAGTCTGCAGCGCGAAACTTTTTTTTTTAGTGAGCTCTGCCACTGAAGCCCGGGCCGCCTTGACCAAGCGCCGCCAAAATCTGCCCCACATACAGAGCTGTAGACAGAGCCTCGCAAGACAATAGGTACTTCACGGTACGCTCCTACAACATTAAATAAATCCCGGTAAGTGATTTAGTTCTTGATTAACATAGGTATTCTGAGTTATTATCCTCTAATATCTGCATTATTGACCCCGGAGTTTCAATGGAGTACTACCTAGGTACCTATTGACGCTTTTCTGCACTCATAAGTACCTAGAGTAGACTAGCTTGATTAAAACATTCTTTGTTACCTGCGAAGGTTATACCTACCTACCTACCTATAGGTATAATGTCGAGGTATTTGCTATTCTCTCGCTGCCCTTGCTATCACACTAGTGGAACTAGCGTCAGTTCAGGGTATTTATTGCCCCCGTACCTTACTTTACAAATTGAAGAGTTCTCCCCTTTCTATCCGCAACATATGTAGTTGAACGAACTCTTTTTAATGGCAGCTGAACAGCTTACCTATTGCGTAAATGCGCATTACTTCTAAAGAGTTCCATTTCGACGTATAAATAATGCCAAAGTTTCTTGACTGGAAGGCCAGAAAAGTGCCTAGATGAAGATGCAATTGCAACTAGAGTCGGATAAATATCGGCAAAAGAAAAACGTCATGTGATACGCATGAAATCCCGTCGCGGGCGCGCTTTTTCTAGGTAGACTACACGATGCAACTACGGGCTTGGAAACACACTGCTGCAGTCGATCCAGCTACGAGAAGAATTGCGGAGAATGCTCGACTAAAATCTGTTCCAGGTTATCAAAAAGATCTAGGATAGCGTAAATCTGGAGTCAAAACGCTCGTACCTAGGCTCACACAAACACATCCTCAGAGCATCAACATCGACCAACGGAAGATTTCAAAATGGACGTGAACAGTAAATCTCATGAAGAGATTTGGGACGACTCGGTTCTCGTCAACTCATGGAATGACGCTGTTGAAGAATACAAGGTTAAAAGCTCCCCAATTCACGTCAAACGCCACAATGCTAATGTATAGAATAGCAATTCCACAGCATTCAAGCAAAAGGCGAGAATGTAGCCGATATTTTGAGAACAAAAGAGGAGCAAGGCAAAACAGTGTTCGTTAGAATCATAATCTATTTATGAAACTTGCTGGTGATCCGAAGGCTTATCATGTTTCTTTAGCGGGGGAAAGGAGATCAGCGATGGTGAGGCTGAATTACCACTGAACAAACACCCAAGCCTTGATCAACAGAATCACTCTCCGAACGAAACTGTGGATCATCGTACGATCGAGCAGGGCACAGACTATCAGGTAAGCATATTTTGACAAATCCTTATCCAAGTTTTCCAGCCCTCGCTCGCGAAACGGCCATGATTATGCAGACCATGGCTCATCAGAATTTCGAATGCCGTAGGTAAATCATGAGAATCCGGTCAACTCAAACAGTACGGTTCCAAAAGGCCCAGCACTGCCACAACATCTAATCGGCCAAGGTGAGACAAAGTTCCGGCAATTATTGAGAATGATCATTTGAACGGGATTTACTGACCCGTGGCTTTGGATGCAGTTCACGATGAGAGTCTGAAGAATTTATTGATGTCATGGTACTATGCCGGTTACTATACTGGTCTCTATGAAGGACAGCAAGGGGTGATGAACAAACCGGCCGAGCATGAAAAGTAGACACAAATTAGTGTACTTCTATAGGGTGCTTTGGTACTTCTAGAATTCCGTCAACCTTTACTCTAGCACTCACGAAAAAAGCACTTTACGCGGGTGTCCCTGCGACGAAGAAGGTTTCCATCTGATATCATCGAAATCCTAGCTGATGATGCCCGAGTTAACACCGACGGAGATATTGGCGGGTGTCAGTACGAGGCACGTTTCAAGACTGAATTGTAACCGCTTTTCAGATGGTTCGTCCAACCTACGGCTAGAACCCTAAGCACGGCACGATTGTCGGATCCTTCAGCACCAATGCAGCCGCTGAGAATAACTGAGCGTAATAAGATTTCAAAAGGAAGGCAGAGGCTCAAACGAATTGCAAGTACGGAGAGTATTCTCTTTGAGCTTGTACATCAATTGAAGGATATATTTACAAATGTACGACGCAGCTTACTTATTTTGTATGTGTTCGATTCTCAATTTTGCTTGACCTATTATAAAATATAGTACGAGGTTCTTCCCCGGAATCTGAGCTGCTAGTCAGCGAATTTGCTAGCTTGCATCCAGTTTTTACACATGTTTCCATATACAAACTACCATCAGATGGAGAACGCGCCGGTGTTTGCTATGGTACATACCATGCCAATTGGCTTCGGGACGGAGAGGAATCAGTAGTCATGGGGATCCCAAGACGCTGCTATGACTTTTTATCCGATGGTTGCGACGAGGTTGGGACGACTCTTGTTTGAGATTTGTCTGACAGCAGTTCGCTTAGCTTGGCACAAGGGGCTCTAAGCGCTCCGTGCCGTTGAACTGTCCCCTTTTTCGTCCGTTTTCGTCCCTTTTTGCGCGGGACGTGCCCACAGACATCAGCACGCCAATTCCTCTCGAGCCTCCTGGATCTTCTCCTCACCCCCTGATCCTCTCAGCCTGCATCCGAAGTTTGGCGAGAATTTCTGCAAGGTACTGACTAGGATAAGACGAAATTCAAGTCAATTCAACCAAAGGCATCGAGCAGAGGCTGGCTTTTGCGCCGGAAAACTGCACCGCAATGAGTTGCTCAGTGCTCTCACCCCTCAACCACCGTGAACCACGACCTCCACAGCCCGCAATTCTTGTCCCCCAACCTCCCCGGTCAGATTCGAGAAGGCAAAGTGACCGTAGTGACGTCCCGGAGTACATTGGCCCCGAAGGAAGCTAGGACCAAAGAGCTTGCACCTCGTTTCGAGCAGGGGTCTAGTGCCCTTGACTATCTGTAGTGGAGATGTCCATCCCATGAATGGCCCAGCGTCGGCCTTGCTGTTCCCAATTTCATGTTGGATTAAATGTCAAGACTCCCCACTACAATATGACCCTTTCTCCTTTCGTTCTTCATCCGTCTTGTTCTGCACTGTGACATTCATTCCATTCCTTTGCTTTTTCATTTCGCTACTCTATCAAACTCGAGCAGGGCCTCGCTATCTGGCTATTAGATATTCACAATCTTTACAAATACAGCCTCGACAACTTTGATAGTTTAGCCACCCCGCAGCGCGGTTTATCATATTTCATCGTCCTCAATACAACAATTCAGTCGACTATACTTAATACATCACCATGAGATTCTCAACAGCATTCGCACTCATTGCCGCGCCTTTGGCGTTGGCTGGTGCAGTTCAAGAAGGAATTGCCCAAAGAAATCCAGTAGAGTTGGGCACCAGAGAGAACCCGGGCGAGCTTCCAAAGGGTGGTGAGCTACCCAAGGGTGAGCCTTCAAAGGGTGGTGAGCTTCCAAAGGGGGGCGAGCTACCAAAGGGGGGTGAGCTTCCAAAGGGGGGTGAGCTACCAAAGGGGGGCGAACGCGAGAAGGAGAGGGAACGCCAGGGAGAGCAGAGAGGCAACAACAATGATCAAAACCGGGGCAACAATAACAATGGGAACGGAGGCAACAACGTAAACGTCAATGTCATCAACCTCGTTCAGGGTGTTACAGTTGTCCAAAAAACCACTGAGATCATCATCATCTGGGTCAACCAAGGAGCTGGAGCACCAGCGAACACAATCAACCAGCCTCCTGTTGCTGCTGGACCAGCAGCTGCGGCCGCTACTCACAACGTAAGTAACAATCTGACTTTATGAGATTACCCCAAGCTAATATTGTAAAAGGTTATTGTTGGTGGTCCCGCAGGTCTTGTTTTCACCCCAGATCAAGTCAAGGCCAATGTCGGCGATATGATCATCTTCGAGTTCCAGAGCAACAACCACACTGTCACACAATCCTCATTCGGTGAGCCATGTAAAGCTCTTCCAGGTGGAATGGATTCTGGATTCTTGGCCAATGTCAACAACACTATTGTTCCAGCACCACAAATGGCTATGCAAGTCACCGTGGCTACTCCCATCTGTAAGTTGACCAGTTTTTCCTGCTCTGGTCAAGATTCCCAACTAATCATTTCCCAGGGTTTTACTGTGCACAAAAGAGTCACTGTGGTAAAGGAATGACCTTCTCCGTCAACCCAACTGCCGACAAGACCCAAGCTATGTTCCAAGGAATGGCTATTCAACAGAACGGATCTGGTAAACAAACTGTCATCACTCAACCAGGTTCCCCAGGCGTTGCTCCTCCAGCAGGCGAAGCACCACCAGCAGGAGGTGCCGCTCCTCCTCCAGCTGCCCCAGCCGCCGCTCCTCCAGCGGGTGAAGCCCCTCCAGCAGGCGGTGCCGCTCCTCCACCAGCAGCTCCCGCCCCAGCTGGCGCTCCAGCTGGAGCCGCCGCTGTCCCACCTGGATCATCAATTGTGCCAGGAACTGGTACCGTTCAACCTGGTGGAGCATGCGCTTGCTCTTGCCTTTGCGGTGTTGCATCATTCCCATTGCCCGGTCAAGGTGCCGCGTCCATCGGTGGCATGCCAGGTAGGCTTGAATTCCATATCATCTGAGGTATCAAATGCTAACATGTTTGTCAGGTGCTATCCCAATGGCCATGCTTCCAAAATAGATAAAACATATCGAAATTTTTCACATTTTTTGATTTGTTTTATTATGTTTCACGGGCCTCCCCATTTCCAACCCTTTTCCGATTCGAAGAATATATACCAAAGAGTTAGATGCAGCGAGAAGGGTATTCTCGTCGTTGCCCCCTGGGATTTTACTACGAGAACACTCTAGGCGTTCTATTGGATTTGGGGTGTGTTGCTTCTAATGATTCCCCAGTTCTTATATTTTTTGTGTTGCTGTTGATGATGGTGATGGGTACATATATATTGGTTTAGTTCGACTGGATCGGTATTATTTCCTCTTGGGCGAGGGAAAAGAGATGAGGAGTGCAAATCATTTTTAATAGTCTGATGAATAGGATATACACCTTTTTGCATTCCGATTCTCATTGGGCGTTTTTCTCTTCAATTTTTCTTCTTTTATAAGATGAGAGACTTTTTCTTTCATTTATCTTTTATTATTTCCTTGCAGTTTTAGGGGGTTTATAGAATACCCCTTTTTTGAATTTCAATTTTTGTTAACGATCTATTTGTTTTGTCTGAAGTGTCTCAATTCAAGTGACCAAGTGACGACTTATTCCTCCTGATTACCAAATCCCCCCTATTTTCCTTACTCCCAATTCCAAAACTGCCAACCTAACCATCATGCAACTGTCAAACGCGGGCAACTTCCAAGCCCCCATTTCACTTGGCCCCCGGCCACGAATCAAACTCCGCTACTCCACTAAACAAACATCGCATGCTGCGACGAGCCTCAAATTTGAGCTTAAAAGAGAGGGTGCTGGATTTCCACAATTCTGAACGTCTCATCCACTACTATAGGTGAAGCACCTCTGGACTTCGAGTCTCTGACACAGTTGAATTGGATTCATCACTTGTCATGACTTTTCGACTCTTGATCCACTGGTCACTGACCGGCAGTGGGATTTGCCGCCCCATACATAACATTATTTCATGCCTGATATATGGGTATAAGGACGGGTGATAACGGGGCAAGAGAAAAAGGCTTGGATTTGAAGTTTAGAGTCTCTGGATATTGGATAGCTTACGTCTCCCTCACTCCTTCTCCCGTCTACCCAGCACCTATACTCCGTACCATTATTCTTGGCTAGTATACGTCCACAGGTTCAGTTTGGGTTTATGCAATCTTTATGCTGTTGCTTTGTGGTATCTAGAAATCCTTTCTTGAAAATTGGCGAAACTTGGCCGAGGAAGGAAATTGGAAAGATAAGCACCGTACTGACGTATTTACTCCAACCTATAATACTCGTTTATAGGGAGGGAGACGCGAGGTGCCCAGCCATTGTTGGTATTCTATCTTAGAGGAAAACCCTAAGTTCTATATAGCCGTTGAAACTTTTACAATTGTTGCACAACCGTTATAAGACGGCTCTACGACTGTCGCAAAATCACAACGGTTATAGAAATGAGGGTTTTTCTCCATGGTAGCTTTGAAAACGAGTTCAATTATAACAAAGTCCCTAGAAATAAATGATAGAAATGGCTGAAAGTCTACTCTTATTGTTATCGTGAAGGAGTAAAGGACGTTGTCGTTATTACTACGCATATATCTAGATACAAACAGATATTATGTTAACGCATCAATAACAACTGACTTTCGTGCTTTATCAAAATCCAAAGAGCAAGGTGGAAATTCAAGAAAATATTCTCAAGATGACCACCAAAGTATCTCGGTGATGCTGGAAGCAGCCTCTACGGCTCCTGCTTCAAGAATGGTCCTAGACACGGGTTTTGCGGCTGGTTACATGTATCGCAAATTCTACAAATGGGCGGTCCTTAGGCTTCAAAATATAGAACGGGCTTCTAGACCTGGTGGTTGAGTCTTGGGAATTAGCAGTTATCAGAAAGATTGGGTTACGCTAAATGATATGGATAATCAAAGTGATTTCTCGAACCCCTCAAGTACGAGTCGAGTTTCTTAAGGTGTATGTATGCGTGACGTGGTTTGTTACACTCCGTGGACTCACTGGTTTTTCGTCACGCCCTTTGCTACTAAGACCATAAACATACCATGTTACTCGGTTCTAAACCGAAACATATCTCTCCTAATGATACTCACCAGCCTGTGTAACACAATGACACCTTATCATGGGTTTCCTTTCAGACGGTACTTACACTCTAGAAGACATGACAACGTCTAATTATGGGTCGATTTGTTCCCTTTTACCAGTAGAGATAAGAACTTTGAATGGTTGATTCCAGGATATATGTAGTGGTCTCCCGTATGGTATAGACTGGAAAAGACGTCGCGTGGCTTATCTAGGATTGGAAATCGGACTTGGAAAATGGCTTTTCTAATACTCGCTTAATTGGTTCTGAGCCTCTTCCTTTACCCGCCTGAATACTCATTCTTTTATTTGTTTTCACCTATAGTCTACAGAATGAATAACTAGGAATAACGTTTGTTGAGATGTGAGATTTACATTCTAGTAGACTCCAAATACTTATCTAAGAAGAAAAAAGATTCATAGTAAGTAGAAGTATATCTGTGTTATAAATTCATTCTAGATAACTTACTCATGACTGCTTTGAAATGAAAGTTCCACGAGCAGAACATTTGGGAAATGTCAGTTTTAGAACTTCTAAGAAGCACGACAACTACTTATTACTGCCACATAGGAACCAAAGTTTTCATAATCATAGTCTCAAGATAATACATTTCACAAATACCTCAACATTTCTAAAACAATAAAAACAATCAACTCAACAACCCAAGTCCTTTGTCGTATAACCAGTATCTCAATAAATCCTCAAAGCTTCCCTCCAAAAAATCCCTCTGATCACCTACAAATTCCCACATAAACATCCACATCCACCTCACATTTCACAACTATATCCAATATTCAACATCCCCTCAGGCATCGCCGCATCGCCGAATATTCACCCACAAGTCAAATAATCACACCCCCCCCCCCCCCCCCCCCCCCCACACACAAATCCCCACAACAAAATCAAAGCGTAGAATAAGCAGTTCTCAAGCACACAAACAAGTGATTTATCCAAGTGGATTGATGTTTGTCAGCCAAAGAAACCAGTTCGACTGGTTTGACCGGCGCTCCTTTACCTTATAGTACAGGTTTGGGAGCTGGATCTTTTTGTCTTTTTGGAATTTTGATCTACCGGTATCTATCTATCTTGTAAGTTTTTTTAGTTTTTTTTAAGACTTTTGAA
This sequence comes from Hymenoscyphus linearis, assembly GCA_900536425.1. Classification (NCBI taxonomy): domain Eukaryota; kingdom Fungi; phylum Ascomycota; class Leotiomycetes; order Helotiales; family Helotiaceae; genus Hymenoscyphus; species Hymenoscyphus linearis. The sequence goes on along the minus strand of UNPR01000053.1, from coordinate 51,608 downwards.
GCTCGTGGGATGATTGGTTCAACACGTGAAGTGAAATGAAGTGAATTAGGGAGTCGTATAGTACGAGGACCTTGGTTTGTAGGAAATACTGTGGGGTATTTGAGTTGATATGGGATGGAAGATGGAAGATGGGGAATCATGTTGCTTGATAGCATAGCCAACTCTTCTTGGAAGAGGTGCTCGTAGTCCGGGGTTTTCTTGAAAAGAAGAATATTATCAGAGGAAAATTACGTTGCGAAAGAAGTTTTTGATTCTCCCTACATAAAGATACTCAATCACGAAGGAAGGTCTCTAAAGTTTCCCTTCTTGGTATGACAGAACATCAAAACGCAGAGCAAAAGGAAGCTAAAGTTACCAGTGACATATTAAGGGCGGCTTCAAGACCCAAGTCCACTGCAAGCAGTGAGCGGTGGACCTTGCGATTCGAAGGGCCCACGAAGTGTATTGGGAGCGATGCCAATAGGAGCCCAAGAAGAATGAAAATGGCATGGGATCGATTACTTGTTATGTACGAAGTCTTGACACTTGTGGACAAAGTAGAAGCAACGATAGACCATTCGCGAGAGATTATGTAGTAGTCAACGAATGTATTCTTCATAGACCCAAGACAACTCCACCCTCAGATCGTTTATGTAGAAAACCCAACACACTTGTTCCCATACCATATTCCGACCTGGTGGACCATCACGCCTAACAATCTATTGCTTTAAATGAACCTCCGTAACTCCAGCAAACAAAATGCGCAACGATATATTCGCATGGTCGATGATGTCTATTTCTTGACCTTCGCAGCTGCTTCGGCAGCCTTCTTTGCATCGGCTAAAGAATTCAAATGTCAGCATTTTGGCGTAAATAGCGCACAGATGCGGTGAAGGAAGGGACACGTACCAGCAGCCTGCTTCTCTCTCATCTTCTGAGCGACCTTTTCCTTCTCTCGTTGCATTTCAGAGCCAGTCATGCTGTTGCCCTTCTTCTATACATCGGACGGCATTTGTTAGTACAACGGCATATTCCCAGGATATCTTTTGCGATGGAGGGGTTGTGGCGTTGGCGGCGCAAAGAAGGTGGCAGCCTACCTGATCGGCCAGTTTCTTCTGGTTGGCTTCACGCGCCTTGTCACGTTGGTTTCCTCTTGCCATCTTGACGTGTTGACGTGCCCGCAATTCTTCGAAAAGTGGATTTGGAATGACTGGCCTGCGTGGCTAGAACAAAATCAATTTGTAGATGGAGGCTGAGAAAGTTGGCTCGCTTGGGTGCCAGAAATAGAATTCGTCGCTTACCACTAAGTCCGATGCCTGGAGCGAGTGGAGGTGGTATTTTATAGACCGAGGCACGTGAGAGCCGAAGGTGTCCAGTGGCCGCGATTCTAAAATAGTTTCAAGGGACTCATCAAAGAGGTCGCTTGGATATTCATCAGACACCCGATTGAGCGAGTAATCAATCTTACCCACTTATTATTGATGATTCATTTCCAGTCAGTTCGGTGGCTTTGATGGCATTCAGAACAGCGGTTATGGTTGTGACTCCACAGAAGAAGTTGAAACGCCGTTGTACTGAACTGCCCTCACCCAATTGTTTCTAGCCACACCAACCGCCGGAAACACTACATTCATAGGCACACCAGGGCATGGAAATCTCTGGAGATCTCGCTGTCTCTACATATCTTGGCGGCAAGGAATATAGCTCTGATTGGATTGAAGCTCTGACGGACAAAGCGGTTCGTCGTAGATCATCACTGCCAACCAGTGCCTGCGGCTTCTCACATACGCGACGAAGCTTGAACCTTGAATCACACGGAAGACTGTTACTGTTCCTGTGCCCGAATAACCCATAGTCCTCGGTCAAGATGAGGCTCCCTTTGATCCTGATCGAGTACGGGACGAAGGCTTTGGGCAGGCCTACAGACCGTGCTTCATCGTTCCACTGTTGATATTGTCCAGTCAAGAGACTTGAAACTGTCAGTGGTGGTGGGACGCATGTCTTTACGATGCGAGATGCCAACTTCTACATGGATGGCCAAAAAAGCAGCCTATGGGATCAAGTCCATTGGACCAAAAGTTCAAAAATCTGGCACAAAGCAGCCCGCGTCAAGGGAATGGATTTCGTGGAACAATCAAAGGACAAAGAATATGTACCTCCGCGATCTCTCCACAATAGGTAGTCCTAAGCAGGGTCCTATTATTCGCTTGTTGGCGTTCCCAAGTTTCTTTTATTCACACCTTTCCCCACACCTATACATAGTCATCGTTTCCTATTGTCAACCACGACAAAAGATCTTTTTCTATTCATTATTGTGAAGCACTCGACAATGAGGTCGTTGCCTCAACGACTTTCTTTCTACTGTACTATTTAGTCATCCCTTATTGATCCCAATCACATTTTTGCTCTCTTCCGCCAACTATTCAATCTCTCAAGAAATACATTCATTCAAGTCAAATCCACCATCAAAACTACTGCAGGCAGTACATTTTCACCAATTCCCACCTCTTTTCGTCTTACAATCATACACAGAGTGTTCGTATATCCAAGTTTCGCCCCCGATATATACCAGCTAACAAGCAAAAGTTGATTACTCTCTCATCTAATCCAAATCTTCCACCATGCTGTTCTCCATGTCTCCCGAAAAAAAGATGGCCGGCGCTGGCTACATCACTCTCAACATCCTCCGAGTTTTCAACATCATTTCCCTTCTGCTCATCGCCATAGCAAGCTGGGTCATGCTAATCATGACTGTAAAGACTTCCAAGTTCTACCTCTTTGATGGAGCTTCTCACTTCGTTACAAGCGCCGTCGCAATCTTCCTTGGCGTCTCGGAATGCAATATCTTTAAACGATACTTCAGGAAGAACTGGCCAAACCTAAGTCCCGAAGCTGGCTTCGTCCCTCTCGGATTGGCGATGGTTGTTCTCGGCTTCAACACCTTGGGAAATCTCAACAAGCCAGCCACCAGTGTGGAGAATATGGGACTTGCTCTTTGGCGTATAGTCATTTCAGCAGGTATTCTTGCAACGACATTTGGTGTCGCCAATATCATCGCCACTTTCATCTTCTCAAGCATAGCAGAGGGAATTACCGGCCGACAAGTACGTGACCACGGGGCCACAACATACCCCAAGTCATCATCTTCTGGATCAACATACACCCGCTCCACTGGCAGCATTCGAAAGCCAGAGAAAACTGTTCTTCCAACCTACAGTCGTCCAACTTCCCCAGAGGAGCGTCGCAAATCTAAACTCGGCTTCATGTTCCCCATCCGTACGTCTGGGATTGGCAAGCCAATGCAGACCACAAATGAGCGAGTCACGAATTGGGATGACCGAGCCTCACCAGTTTCACCCGAAGTCCAACGACCTCCTACCGCTCTGCACCCAGCTTTGAGTGTTCCAGAGCCAACATACGGCAGCCGTCAGCAACCACCAAAGTCTTCGAGGTACAGCGTGGTCAGTAACATGACACAGTTTACGAGATTTTAAGGCATGGATTGCCGAGGGAATCAACGGGTCATGGAGTCTGCAATTTTCTTCATCATTTTCTTTTGTCCGTCTCATTAATCGAAATACCCGCTCCTTTATAGAGTCAAACGTTTGCAGATTGCGGAGTTACAGGTGGTTGGGACATTTGGAGGCGTTTTTGATGCTGTACTGCTATTATGGAATTCCAAAAACAACTATCATAAGAATCAAATCCTGTTTGGATGAAATGTGTAATATGAAGTGACAATCTCGAAACTAGAGGAACCATCATCTGATGTACTGGATCTCCATAAACGCCAAGTCATAAAAGTGTAAATGGCATCTAAAAATATTGCGGGTGGAGCCGTCGTTGGTGAACACGATAAGGCGCCGCGATACTTCACTAGCTCCACATCAAGCTTCAACAATTCTTTTAAGGTGTACTTGTACAGTACTCTAACCTCTTCAGCTAGCATTCCAGACCCCGCATGATTTTTCTCCTCCGTCCAGTACGCGTATCCATTACCCGTTCCCTCATCTCACAATTCACAAAACCCAAATTCCATAATTTCAACACCATGGCACCTCGTAAGTCCCCTCTCTCACCCCTCCATTCCCCCCTCCACCCCCCCCAAAATCTACCAACCCCCAAACCCCAAACCCCAAACCCCAATCAACCACCTAACAAAAAACAAAAACGCCAGTACCCTCCGACACCCGCCCAATAATCATCTCCGGCCCCTCAGGCGTAGGAAAAGGAACCCTCTACAAACTCCTTCTCGACCGTCATCCCTCCATCTTCTGCACCTCGATCTCGCACACGACGCGGGATCCCCGTCCGGGCGAGACCCGCGATGTGGATTATTACTACACGACAATGGGGGAATTTGAGGCGATGATTGAGGCGGAGGGGTTTGTGGAACATGCGAAGTTTGGGGGGAATAGGTATGGGACTAGTCGGAAGATGATTGAGGATGTTAGGGGGAAGGGGAGGGTTGTTGTGTTGGATATTGAGATGGAGGTATGTCTTTTTATTTTTAATTTGTGTTTTTTTCTTTCTGTTTTGCTGCGTAATTGGATATTGAGGACGAGGTTTGAGCTATGATTGCGATTTTGAAGAGGATATAATGGGCTTGAGAATGAGTATTGGGACATGAGGATTTCATGTCCATCTCTCAAGCTCAACCCAATCCATATCCAAGACAAGACAAGACATTAGTCCCTTAATTTAGGACATCTCTTCCCACCAAACCACCAACTAACTAAATAACTAACAACCTCCCCCCCTCCAGGGCGTAAAACAAATCCACAACTCCCCCATCTCAGCACGCTACATCTTCATCGCCCCCCCCTCCATGAAAATCCTCGAAGAACGTCTCCGCGGCCGCGGTACCGAGACCGAAGACTCCGTGCAAAAGCGTCTAAAACAAGCCAACAACGAATTGGAATACTCCAAGACGGAAGGGGTCCACGATATCATTATTGTAAATGATGATTTGGAGAAGGCATACAAGGAGATGGAGGAATTTATCTTTGCTGCTAAGAAGGAGTGAGGAGAATATGTGAGAGAGAATAAAAGGAATTATATGTGTTAGAGTCAATTGAATTGGTGAGATGTGTTAGATGTCTATATTGTGCATGAATCATGGATGATTTGAGGGGGATGTTTAGAGCTGATAACAGTTGGTGGGAATGATTTACAAAATATAGATAGAGGACTGATTGGCCCCAAGATATATGGGGCATACATCAGATGCTCATAAAAGCAATTGTACTCACTGGCTCAAATCACATAGATTATACACATAAATGAACAAGAACATTCACAAAAGGATTTTAGCGACCGATGCTCAATTTGTAAGAACCTCATCGCCTCCATTCTCCATCCTATCATGACCCCACGGAATCTTTACGACCAAAGTGAAATGAATTCTCAATATTAAGAGAGAAGGCTAATTAGGCAAAAGAAGAAATAATGAGAAAGTAGTGCCCGTATCGAGGCGGCCATTAATGCTCTCTAACCTTGGCCTGCTCAAGGAAATCCCGTGAGACGCTTTTACACAAATGAACGCTTGCCGTCATAAACAACTCCGTCCACTACAAACACTCGTAACCAAAAACTCTCAGCTTAGTAACCGTTCATGGTATTTCTTTGAGAGTTTCTGCTCAATTCTCGATCGGCTGCAGGACTGATAGGTCGGCTACCAGCGTTGTGACCACCTCCAGCTGCACTGCTCTCCTTGAGTGCAAGAAGTTGCTTGGCACGGAAAGTCTCGTAGTGGATTTGAGAAGTGGTTTCGATCAGATCTTGAAGATGGGTTCGGGTAAGGAAGTTTCGGAGGTATACAAATTCGCAGTGGTTCTCATCCTCGACGTTGATAACACCCCATCTGTTTTGTCGTCCACGGACTTGCTTTCCTCCAACAATAATTGACTTTTCTGATCCCACAACAGCGAATGGGATGATGTTCTGCAGAGAATTAGTACTTGTTATATGTTGCAGCTTTTGAATGTACTGACCTTGATTTGTGCGTTCAGGGCTCGCTCCTCCTCGTCGAACTCATCGTTATCGTATGGGAACATCTTTAGGTTGTGGAACGCAAACTCCTCCTTTATGCGCTCCTTGAAAGCACCTCGCTCCTCGAGGGTCAACGAATCGGACTTGGCAATAACTGGTACGACGTTGACCACATCGGAAAGCTTCTTCAACACAACAATATCAATCGGCTTCAATGCGTGACCAGAAGGCTGGATGAAGAACAAGCAGCAGTGAATTCTGGTATCTTGGATGTATCTCTCTCTCTGGGCGGTAAGCTCCTTTCGGAGGTAGGCTGAGTGCTGGTCCTTGATGTATTTCACGATTGGGTCCCAGCATCTATCGTTGTTGACTTGGTCACCATATCCGGGGGTGTCAACGATGTTTAGTCGTAGACGGACTCCGTTCTCCTCGATAACGTGTGAAACGGTTTGAATCTCAGTGGTGGATCGTACAGGCTCGTCGGGTGCGAGTCTTCCTTTCGAGTCGATCAAGTGGGAAGCAAAGATGGTGTTGATGAGTGTTGACTTTCCAAGACCAGTTTGTCCTAGAAGAAGAAACCATCAGAATATGCGCAATTGATCGCAGAGTCCAGGACGAAGAACTCACCGACACAGATAACGTTGAACTGGAACCCGCGCTTCAAGAGCTTGCGCTCAATCTGGGTTGTGATACTGTCGAAACCGACATGACTACGGGGGTACACCGATTGTTGTGGTGCGTTTCGATCCATGATGGCCATATGTGCTGTGTTTTGGTGGATAGGAGGTTGAGAGAGTACTGGCAGCTCGAAAGGTGAAGGTTATTAGTATGGGCGGATGGTGCAACTCAAGATGAATTGTCGAAAATCAGAGGTAGAAGGGGTTCCTCCACAATTTCGTTGCTTCCCCTTTTGCGGACGCGATATTACAGACGCTAAGACCAGGCTTGGTCTAGTGGAATGCACCCCCCTAGCCAGGTCAGACCCACTAAAATTTTGAGCAATCAATCAATCAGTCGCAAACCTGGAGCACTTGGGCCCTATTCGGTACGGAGAACGCTTTTTTGAGCTCCAAGGTCAACGACGGGAGATTGATAGGAATTTTATTTCAATTCAGCTCAACCATCACACGATCTATTCTCCTCCACTGACCGCCGCAATGGCGTCCGCTCACGTCTCCACTCGCTCAATCCTCTCGTCTTTCCTCCCTCGATTATCCGCACCAACAGCGTCCAGTACATTTAGACACACCACTCTGTATTCACGGCAACTTTCACATCCTCTCCTACCCTCAATCTCATTCGCGATTCCCGCATCAGTACAGCTCAATGTTCCAGGATTCATCGATGGGTTATGGGAGTCAATTTTACGGGCAGTGCCAAAGAAGAAGACTTCGTATATGAAGAAGAGGTCGCGACAAATGGCAGGAAAAGGATTGCAGGATGTTACGTCACTGAATAAATGTTCTGTCTGCGGGAACATCAAGAGAGCTCATTTGCTGTGTCCTTTCTGTATATGGGGTGGGTTGTCCAATTCTTGATGTGGTGAGGACTTGTACTAACTCAACGCAGAGGTTCAAAATTTCTTCAAGGGAAAACTCACCAAGCAATATTCGGCCGAAGAGAAAAAGGAGCGCAATGCATTTGTTGAAGAAGGAAAGGACAATCCATATCACAAGGTGAAATACCCGACAGAAGATGGTGCGGGAAAGAAGGCCAAAAAAGACAAAAAAGACCAAAAAGAGCTAGAGAAGGACAAAGATGATGATGTCAAGTATTAAAATTTATGGGTATTGGAGGTGCTGCATTTAGGAGCATTGAAGTGGGTGGAAAGTACAATTGCATCATAAAAGGCATGCGGCGATTGCAAGGAGGTCGAAATGATATATGTCTATAAGACTTTGTATGATGTTATGTATATTATGTAACAGAAAAAGAAATCAGTCAATTCCTTATTGTCCTGTCCTAGTGAAGTTGAACTGTATATTTTGCCATTGTTGGTGTAAACCATACTATAAATATGAACTATCCATCCATCTATAAAACCTGCGTCATCTTTCCACCCCGCCAAATGCTTGCCTGCTGCAAACAACAACACCAAATCTCCCCCCACCAAATTTGCACCTCCGATAATCCAATGAAGCGGTGACAATGGTATAAGGAGCCTCCACATGCTAAGATTCCATGCTAACCATACCCGCAGTCCAAACAATATCTAACCACGCACACAGTGGACGATGGTAAGCTCCCTAAGCTACCCCTCCAAAACCCAAAGCTAACCAAGAGCAAAAGCCCACATCACAGACATCTACTCCCTCGCAACAACAGCAACCCAAATCCTCTCCGCCTCCGGAGCCACCAGCATAAAAATCCATTCCACGACCTCCCCCGACATCCCTTTGACGCAAACCCTCTCAGGGGCCCATAAACTCGGATGTCATCACATCGTAACCTCGCGCAACGGACGTATCGCCGCGAGCGCGGGATTCGGCGGCGAAGTCAAGATATGGGGTATTTCGGAAACCGAAGAATGGGAAGAGCAGGGTAGGATTGTGGAGGAGAATAAGGCGGGTGAGGTGTGGGCTATTGCGCTTAGTGAGGATGGAAGGTTTTTGGTGAGTACGACTTACGATGGTCGGATCAATGTTTGGGATTTGGTGGAGGGAAGGAAGAAGATTAGGGAGTATGAGACGAAGGGGAGTTTTGGGATGTGTATTGATATTAGTCGGGATGGGAGGTTTACTGCGAGTGGTCATGAGAATGGGGGGGTTTATTTGTTTAATAATGATACGGGGAGGATGGTATATTCTTTGCCTGGTAGGTTGAGAAGATCTCCATTCCATCTTGTTTGTTGTGGATATACTAATTTGTGTGTATAAGGCCTTGTAAAACCTGTACGGGCGGTATCATTTTCTCCAGCTGGTACGAGGCTGGCTGCTGCTGGAGATGCAAGAGTCATTGCACTATTTGATGTACAACATGGAGAGCAAGTGGCAAATCTTACGGGCCATTCAGCTTGGATCTTCTCGGTAGATTGGAGTGATACCGGAGAGTATCTTCTGAGCGGATCCTTCGATGGGAAAGTGAAAGTTTGGTCCATCGATCGAAGAGCGTGTGTGGCGACTCATAGCGAAACTGACAAGACATTGTGGTCTGTAAAATGGTTGCCAAAGGTCACTGGGAGAAGTGAAGCGTTTGCTACAGCTGGTGCAAATCGAAGTATCTCTTTCTACAGAGAGGCAACTGGAGGCTGATAGAGATGTTATATGAAAGAACTTACGGATTTATCTCTGGGCTATTCATTGCTAGGCAAAAGATTAGTAGAATATAGCCACAGAGTCACATCATCCATTCAGGAGATTTTATAGCAACATATCCTGCTTCCTTCTAAGCACATGTCTTCATGTGATTTGATACGGAGGTTGCAATGCTCAACGCTCGATGAAGACTTGAGAGAATTGTAAGCTTGACATACAAATATATCTTTTATACTTTTTTTATGGTATCTTAACCGACCGAAGACGTACAACCGATGCTTCTCGGTTACCATCCCTCACCAGAACCGTCCCCGAGGCCGGATCTAAAAGAGCTTCTACGCCATGTTTCAATGCTGTTCTCTTGTTCTTCTCCCATTGTATCCAAGCCATGCCTTGTACAAGACAATCTGCTAAGTCATCCAGTTTTCCCATCTTTTCCCCATCCCCAATTCTGACAACCGTTCCACGTCCCTTTGGTCGGTTCCACTTGTCCAGAAAGGCTTTCGCAACAACTTCAGCCTGCTTGCCACCCAACACTACATTATCTTTTACTTCCAGCCAGTTTTTTACCAAGTCAATCTTGTAGCCTTTGTTCAGGAGCTTCGGGTTCTTCGTGGACCTCTCCTTTCCAAGTGGTGCCGGTTCATCATCCTCTCCACTCTCGCCAACGAAAAAAGGACCACTCCTCTGTGGCGCAATAGAAATAACGTATCCTTTCCAGAGCCCTTCCTCTTTCAGCGTACATAGCACAGCGTGCAGAATTGTCTCCAACATGTTGACCCGAAGAGTCCACTCGAGGACATTGCGATTACCCATGGAACGGAAGCGTTGACTTTCAATGAGGACGTAAGACGGGTTCAAAGAGAGAAGTCGATTTCGCAAGAGTTTGTAAGCCGCAAGCGACAATATATCCGGGGCGAAAGATTCCTTCTCCACCTCCTCGGTAACAATCTTCTCTGCTGACTGCGGTAGATCACTCTCGTCCAGAGGCTCTGCATCGGTTTGCGGCGGCGACGAAACAGCAACTCGATGCCATTCATGCAAAATAGGGACCCGGACACTTGTATCGCGTCTTCTTCGTGGGATATCCAACACGCAGTATGCCAGGTTCCGAATTCCCATGTCGATGCTGAGAACGCGTATTGGTTTCCCTTTCAATTGCGCACCAGCAGTGTTCTTGTGCGTTTCGGTTTTGAGGAGCTCATGGCTGATTCTGGCCGCGAGGACAGCTTTCGTCCCGGAGTTTTTGATGCCGCATTTTAAGGCGATTCTTTTGAGTTGGGCACCACTGAATGTGAGGGGGATCTGGAGTGACATGCAGAGTATAGAATTTGGTGATTGGTGGGGTGGCTTTTGGGAGACGCGATCCTTGGAAATTTTCGTGATAAGGCTGAGCAGACCCCGGTTACTAGGCCTAAATAGCTTTGGTTACCAGTAGTTTTGAGAAGTATAAATTCAGGGTAACGTTCTTCTCTCAAATTTGATGCTTTTCAATACTGGATTACCAACCCTTCATTATTGTCATTTAGCGAATCCGCATTATCATTTTCTGTTTTAGGCTTTCCTTCTGGAGCTCCGTTAGGTATCGTTATGGTACCCAAAATAAGCGAAGCTAGTAAGCTTGTGCAAGCTTAGGTACCACCAGCTACTATTTACAGAGCTAATAGAGCCTTCGGTTCTTCGGAGAGCGTCTTCCTTATTTTTCAGTATATCGGAGAGTCTCGCGATCAATATGCTCTCGATTCCAAGAGATCTTCCAATATCATCAAAGTTTGGGGACGATAACTACCTAGGTAGTCGGAACAGAATTCACGTCGAGGAGTTTCTATCAGTCAACTGATTCAGCTGTGTCATTTTGACCATCTCAATGGAGCTCTTTCAATGGGGCATTCATTGGCGTTTTCTATTGAGCTGATAGGATGCGTTTTCTTTTTTTCCCGACGGTACAGTAACTCGTGCGTCCTGGTACCCTTTCTTCCTCCAACGTTCGTTCTCCATTTAGCTCTACTTCCTGCAGCTAACCGTTCGCGTGTTACTATGCCACATATTTCTTCTCATCCGAATTTGTTTCTTACTCCTCGGGATCCTTTTTCGGAGAACTTGCGTATACTGTTCAGTCTCGAAGCTGCTACCGAGGTGCAGTAAACATTCTTTTTATATCATGTCTTTTTGTCTATACGAGTAGTACTCGAGTATTTGTTTTTCACGCTCGGCATCTGCACTGCAATGCAATAACCTAGCTGTTTTGGTAGCCATTGGTAGCTACAACAACAGGGTCTCAGTAGCCTCGCATATTCTCTGCCGATCCCCAGCCTCGGGGTTATTTACTCAAAGAAAGCAGTCAGACGGGCTGGATAAATCAATATTTCAGGTTCTGTGCCACCGCAAGAAAGAAGAAGAGGTTGGTGCAGGTACGTCAGATTTATGTTATAAAGTACTGTCGGAGGCCCGTAGAAGTACAGCTCTTACTTCTGGTAAGTTGGATCGCACTTTCCAAAACAAGTGAGTTAAGCACATCGTCATTACAAACAAGAGACTTCCAGATTAATTTACACTTCGGGCTTAATTTCTCTCTTATTTCAAATCCCCTCACGATTGAGTCATTCCAATCCAACTACCTACCTCAACTACTCCAAAACAACCATCCACGATGAAGGTCTTCGCGATTTCCCTCCTCCTAGCTAGTGTAGCTATAGTCTTCGCTCAAGATCTTCCTCTAGACCTACCAGCCTGTGTAGTAAGCTCTCCCAATTCTCACTTATCCCACAAACATTAACACTCCACCAGCAAGCCTGCGCCCTACCATACTTCGATTCTACATTCGAGATGTTTGCCGGCTGCTCTACTCGTGATGTTGCCTGCGTCTGCACCAATACCGAGTTCGTCGCCGAAATATCCTGCTGTATTTCCCAAACCTGCACTGCTGAAGAGCAACAAACATCAGTCGATTTCGGCAACAACTTGTGTAGTCAGGTTGTAATTCCGGGCACTCCTCCACTCCCATCTTCAGCGAGCTGTCCTACCAGCTCAATCCCAAGTCCAACTCCGACTCCCTACCCAACATACACAAATCCGCCGCCAGCTATCACTGTCACGGTCACTCCCTCTGCCTCTGGTTGTCCAGCACCAGCTTCGAGTCCAATTGGTTATAGGATCAAAGGACGGATGGTTGTAAGAGAGTGAGAGATTGGGATGGTATTGTCCGTTATAGGATGATGGATGTTTTTACGAAGAAATGATTGCATACAGTAATTGATGGTTGAGAATAATGGCAAATCCATCTCGCAGATCGAGAATTTAATCTTAATACACTCATTTGAGGGAAGGAAGGGAAAAATCTTTGGCATGGAGCATTAAGCTGGTTTGTGCGAAACAAATGGTTGTGGAATTTAAAATTGAGGGAAATGGCTAGAGCTGATCGTTGCATTTAATGAAAATCCATTGGCTCATAAATTTTGATAATGTGAGATTCTTTTCAGCTTCGGTGTTTGATTTTGTGGTAGAAAAGAGAGAGAAAGCTTTGAAGCCTCTGAAAAGGTATCCCAAATCTTTTGGGTATTGACTAAGTGAGTAGAACAATACTCTCATTTGCCACTTCCAACTACAACCTACCTACCTATAACAATAATCGCATGCTCATATCAGCTAAAACACATCCCGTGCCACTCACCTTACGGGATTTGGAATCTATTGAAAATATGCATAGGAATCTCACTTGCATATGGAGTAGGCGGCTGGAAAATACTTGGCTGCTGCTGGTTGGCAACGGAGATAACCCTTTACTTGCAGCTTTTTATGTTGGGGACTAGGAGCTTCAAAATTTGGGAATATGGAAGCGTACAGCTGGGGACTTAATCATCGTGTAGTAATGAATGGTACATGGAAGTCATTGAGGTACCTACTCGAGTAATAAGGTGAGAGTGTGAATACTGTAATAGCTGGTGACGGTCGTTCATAGTTCAAGAGACTCGAGCAAATCCCGAGACGATGTCATCCATTGTGGAAGTGGTGGAAGTAAGGAAGAGACTGGAGCGACATCAGGCGAGTCCTTATCAAATACCCGGAGCCGGACCGGGGACTGATCTGATAAAAGACCTCGGACAACCCAAATACTTTTCAGGGCTAACGCAGGCCCTGCGTTCAGGTGTATGCACCTGCAGGTGTGTGTAATGGCGGAGGGTGGAATCCCCATAGGGAGCACAGAAGCTTAGAAATCGTCGCGCATGAGACTGTTGACCTACTCTACAGTACGGTAATACCCCAATATCTTGGGAAAGCCGGAGAGAATAATGTTGGGGTCGGCTAGTGTACCTATAAGGCTGACCCCAGTAAAGTTGAGAATAATTGATTCCTAACCTTAGAAAACAAAGGATTACACACAAGGTCTCGAAAGGTCTAGACAAAATATTGGTAAGCTGAAGCTGCCTGCCACACACCTGGGCACTAGCAGAAAATAATCATTGACTCTTGAGGCCGTATGCGTATGCCTATGCGAACTCAAGCACGTCACGGTCAGCCTCCGAGCTCTCCCCCTCCCCTCAGCTATATCTTACCCCACCATCCCCTCACTGTACTTTAGTTTGATCTTTTTCCCGGTATGCCCAATCTTGCATTTCTAGCTCGAGCTACCTCCACTGCAGCACACAGAACTGTCTCTCCTCGTCTTTTGTCTCTATCTCGTCAATTCTCAAGCTCTTCTTCAATCATGGCGCCTGTACCAAAGGAATGTGACTACCTTGTCATTGGCGGCGGTAGTGGTGGACTGGCTTCTGCCAGAAGAGCTAGTAAATTTTACGCAGCTAAGACGATTGTTGTTGAGGGCAAGCGTTTAGGAGGAACTTGCGTAAACGTGGGGTAAGTACCATCAACATGCCCCAGAGTTGAGATTTCATTTATACTGACCAAGCTTCAAGTTGTGTTCCTAAAAAGGTTACTTTCAACGCCGCTGCCATCGCCGAAACAATACACGAAGCCAAGGCTTATGGCTTTTCAGTAGAGCATACGGCTCCCTTCGATTGGACAACCTTCAAGCATAAGAGAGATGCATATATTAAGAGGCTGAATGGAATCTACGAGAAAAACCTGGACAACGACAAGGTTGAGTATATCCATGGTCGAGCCCATCTCACCGGAAAAAACGAGGCAGAAGTTGTCTTGGACGATGGCACAAAACAAGTAATTAAGGCAAAGAAGATTCTTCTAGCAGTTGGTGGACATCCAACCATTCCTCAAGGCATCCCAGGCGCAGAGTACGGTACAGACAGTGATGGATTTTTCGACATCGAAAGTCAGCCGAAGAAGGTTGCTCTTGTTGGTGCTGGATACATTGCCGTTGAATTTGCGGGCATGTTCAATGCTCTGGGCACAGAGACACATTTATTCATTCGACATGACAAGTTCCTGAGATCTTTCGACCCAATGGTGCAAGATGCCATCGTAGCTGAGTATGAAAGATTAGGCATTCATATTCACAAGAATTCTAGCCAGAGTAAAGTCGAGAAGGATGAGAAGACCGGAAAACTCACCATCCACTACGAAGATTCGAATGGAAAGGGAGCTCTTGAAGGTGTTGACAACCTGATTTGGGCTATTGGTCGTTCACCAGAAGTCGAAGACCTTGGACTGGAAAAAGCCGGCGTCGAGCAGGATGAAAGGGGACGAATCATCGCAGATGACTACCAAAACACCAATGTTGAAAGCATCTTCTCTCTCGGTGATGTAGTTGGCAAAGTCGAGCTTACACCCGTAGCAATCGCAGCAGGTCGCAAACTCAGCGACCGTCTATTCGGACCCGAGGAGTTCAAGAATTCAAAACTCGATTACAGCAACATCCCCTCAGTAGTCTTTGCCCATCCAGAAGTTGGCAGTATCGGACTCACCGAGCCCCAAGCCATTGAAAAATACGGCAAGGAAAACATCAAAATCTACACGACAAGTTTTACGGCCATGTACTACGCCATGATGGAACAGGATCAAAAGGGACCTACCAAGTACAAGATTATCTGTCAGGGACCTAACGAGAAGGTTATCGGTCTTCATATCCTTGGTTTGGGAAGTGGCGAAATGTTGCAGGGGTTTGGGGTGGCTATCAAGATGGGTGCGACCAAGGCGGATTTTGATAGTTGTGTTGCTATTCATCCTACTAGTGCTGAGGAGTTGGTTACTATGAGGTGAGGGTGGGTATTAGTAATTCTATGGATCATCTCCTAGATTCAATTCAAGAATCTTTTTTATCTTTTTTTTCCATGGGAAACCCCTCATCATTTTGCTCCGGGAATCCCCCCCCCCCTTTTTTTTGGATTCTCGCTTGTGAGTATTTACTGTATTAGGTAGGTAGAAATTATTTACGATGGGAGACTACCTAGGTACAGTACACCCCTGCCCACTTTTTGTAAGTCAAGACTCTGGTGGGTTGTTATACAGTGATTACCTAGGTACTGTACCCACTCACTCAATTGGAACTTCACTTATCCATATACCTATCTCCCTAGGTACCTGGCAAAGCCTGTCACAACTAGCCAATAGCACACCTCTAATATACCCATTACCAGCTACCAGCTACCCATTTTCTCACTTCATCCACTCCTCCTCTCTCTCCCTCCCTCTCTCTCTCTCTCTCAAAAGAAACATGTCTAGCAAACCATCCATCTATCTCTGTCTCTATCTCTATCTCTCAAACCACAAGAAGTCCGAAGAAAGACACCATGACGTCTAAAGTGAAAATAAAGGTTCTCTGGCTCTAGCTCTAGTAAGCAGCGGGGGAAGCGGGGGGAACGTGGGAATGATGGGAGTATAGGTATAGGTAGGTAGGTAGGTATAACTTCGAAGGTAGAGAGAAATTGGGGGTTGGGGGTTGGGGGTTGGGGGTTGGGTTTAGGAAGGAAGTGTGAAGTGTGTGTTATAGTGGGCGGTTTTATCTTAGGGGAAAATTACTAGGTAGGTAGGTTGTTAAGGAGAGAGAGAGGGGGGGGGGGGGGGGGGTTAAGGGATCTTTCCCTTCTCCATACATCCCTCCATACCTGACTTTATCCTCCTCTTTCCTTCCTCTCTTCCTCTCTTCCTCCATTCCTCTCTTCCTCTCTTCCTCTCTTCCCTTCCCTTCTCCTTACATCCCTCCATACCAGACTTTATTCTCCTCTCCTCCTCTCCTCCTCTCTTCCTCTTTCCATTCCCCCACCTTCTCAAATCCAAATCTAAATCAAAATCAAAAAATCCCAAACAAACAAACCCCATAAACAGCAAGTCCTCAAAAATCCTCAAAAATCCTCAAAAATCCTCAAAAATAATCAAAGAACCCCCCTCACTGCCCTCCCTGCCCTCCAGAGAAACAGAGAAATTACTGTAGGTGTCCCTCCCCACACACTCACACTCCCACTCCCGGTTTAAAAATGTTCTATAGGTTATTGTTATTGAAAACCAAAAAATTTCAGCTGAAGATGAAGCTGAAGAAAGGTATTGGCATTGTTGTTTTGTCGAGGACGAAGGAGGTGGAGGTGGATGGAGGTTGAGGTGGTGGAGGTTCAGAACAAATCAATAGTTTTATTTTATCTTATTTCATCTTATCTGGGTAAATAAATGCTAGAGTGATAGGGAAAGATGATTTTCATAGGAAAGAAAGAAAGAAAGGGAGCATGAAATAGGTTCTATAACGGGAACAATAGAGAATGTTAGTGAGGTGTAATAGCGTGACTTTTGGACGTGACAGCATAATCAAGTCGTTGGCTTATATCTATCTATCTCACCGCCACGCCTGTCTGTTTTAGATTCTACTGGATCCACTACGATGAAATTTGTAGATGTAAATCACAGATTTTTCAATGAAGGGTAGAATAACAAGCTCTATTAAATGCAAACTACTGCAACGCGAACTTGACTAAACTGTAAAAAAGGTACTTTTTGAAAAAAAAGCAACGCTCGCTCGCTCGTTAGTTACAGCAAGACCTTGGTTGCAACACTCAACAACCAAGCAGCGTCCTGCCAACCCCCAGCTTCTTCGTCCGCGAGAGGAGGCATAGGATCTCTTGCGACACCCGTTGCACCATCGAGATTCCTCCGTGATGTCCTCAAAGAGAGTTCTGATTCCTCCATCTTCTCATCTATGGTTTCGACTTCTGTCTCTTCCCCATCCTCTTCAACAGCGAATAGACTCCATCCCAGAAGATTTTCCATCCAGCCTCCAAGTCCAGCACTATTCGCTCGGGCTAATTTTCTAACGACCGCTTCGTCAATTCTAGCTTGTTCCTCGGTCGCGAAACCTTCGTCTTCTATATCGACGAAATCTGGCTCGGTAATAAAGACATCATCGTCTTCGAAATCTTTGTGATTGAAATAGCCCTCTTTCTCCATAGCTACCATCGCCATGGGAGTAAACAAGTGTGCCTTGCTTCCCCTTCTACTATTTCCACGACTCGAATATCGACTGGCAGGTCGACTTCGAGTTGTGACGGGGGAGAACTCATCATCTGCATCGAAAGCACCAACTGTGCTTCCCCTCCTACTGCGCCGCGCTCTTTCGCGTAGCATTTCTTTCTTTTCTACTTCTTCGTCGTCGTCATCTTGGGCTGTTAAGCTGGTCGAACTAGCTCGAGATACTAGCCAGGCTTGGCCCTTCGATTCTCGAGCTGAGGTGGACATGGTGGCACCTGCCCGCAAGAGCCAATCTGAATCATTCCTGTCATGTTCTGCGAAGGGGTTTATCGAGGAATCATCTCTGGTTGCTAGTTTGCGCAGTTTTGCGCCGCCGGGTGTGTTGGGCGTGGACCGAGCTTGTTTCGAGGGGAGGAGGTAGGCACTCGATTTGCTCTTGGGGATGCTGATTCGTGCGGGCTTTCGTAATGAGACTCGAGAGGATGATCGTGAGAGGACCGAGGGGGTGGTAGGGGCGGATCTGTCTTCAATATACGAGTAGCTGGGTTCTGGGAGGTCGTCGGGGTCAGAGAGGGGTAACCTCAAGGTCAATGGTGCTAGGGAGACACCAGTGAGGTTGGTATAGGAGCGACTGTGATGTCGCGAGTAGGGGGAGTGTTGGTTGTATGCGGCGTCCATATTGTGTGTAGTAATTGAATTGATATTATTATGGGAAGTTGAGGAGGCAGAGGCAGAGGCAGAGTTTATGAAGGGTTTAAGAAGGGTTATTAAGGTTGTGAGCCAATTTCATAGACCATCCGAGACCTTTTCGCAAGGTGAGGTCCGTCTGGGGAAGCTGGTCTGGATGGTCTCACCACTTCATGCCGCTTTGCTCGTTATGGTTAGCATGTGACATCGGCTGAGGGGGCTCGGGGGGGCGATACACCTCAGGGCTGCAATCGCTGCATCCCGTCCCCGTTTGCCCAGGTGGCCGGTCAACTCTGAACTGATCTTCATTCTCACGAGATTTGTCTGGTGGAAAGTATGAAGAGGAAGACGACGACTGAAAGATGGGATGATTTTCGAGGGGTGATGATGATGACGTTGTCTGTATTTAATATATAATATGTATAATAATATCTATAAATCTGAATTGAATACGTCCGTATTAGGTACCTGCCTAGGTAGGTAGGTATCGATACACTACTATATCTACTATTACGCGTACGTAGCGTACGTAGCGTAAGTAGCGTAAGTAGCGTACTCGTAGTCTCGTACTAGTAGGACCAGGGACTACCTACCACCTCCTACCTACGTGAACTGCCTCCTGCCCGCCCTGCCCTGCCGCCGCTATTCTTCCGACCAGGGTGATCTGCACAAAATTCTAGCCCCCCCACCAACCCTCCACTATGAGAAATATCAGATTAGCGATAATACGTACATGGGTCCAGAGCTACACTTTACACTCAGACTGCTCCAGATCCTCGAGATCCAAGCATGATATTCACACTCTCAAACAGACCAACAGTTTAGAGGCCAAAAAATGCGTAATCTCAGAAATATTCGCTATGAGCCGTGGACTCCACCCACTCAGTTTCATGGCCGACCAGTCTCGGCTGCCACTTGGGATCTCGCCAATGACTCTATTGTATGCACCTTTGGTCCCACCGAAGACAACGCTGTTATAGAGCTCGTACGAGTCCAGACTGATCCGAAATCATTGTAACAATGTCCTTAAGCTATGATCAAAAGATAAAACTAATTCGCTTTTAGAGAATGCTCGCGTATCACTTCTTGGGATGCCCCGTGCCCGAATCCAGATCTTACCTGTGACAAGATCTTGAGTCTTCACTATTTTGGCGACAGTTTGACAGCATGTCTCGTTCTTGCTGGTGGCGACATTGTCGTGGTAAGAGAAGAGCCAAATCCTGGTGAAGACCGCATTGAGATTGTTGGATCTGTGGATGAAGGCATCACGGCTGCAAAATGGTCACCCGATGAGGAACTTTTGGCCATCACCACCAAGGCTGATACTGTTGTCTTTATGAGTCGTGGTTTTGAGGGAATCACAAATATCACCATGTCAGCAGAAGATCTCAAGGCTTCCAACCATGTGTCTGTGGGTTGGGGAAAGAAAGAAACTCAATTCCATGGAAAGGGTGCCAAAGCGTTGAAGGATCCAACTATGCCAGACAAGATTGATGAAGGTGTTCTAAGTCCTAAAGATGACGCGAGAACAACAATTACCTGGAGAGGTGATGGAGCATATCTTGCCATTTCCACCGTAGAGGGTGGTGCACGTCGCTTGATTCGAGTTTACTCTCGAGAGGGGGTTCTCGATAGCGTAAGTGAGCCAATTGATGGATTAGAAGGAGCTTTGAGTTGGAGGCCAGAGGGTAACCTTATTGCTGGAATTCAAAGATTCGAAGACCGTATTGATGTTGTGTTTTTCGAGCGAAATGGATTGAGACACGGCCAATTCAGTCTTCGACTTAGCCCAGAAGAATTAGAGTCGGCCTGCGAGCACATAACTCTTTCCTGGAACCAAGATTCAACGGTTCTAGCCGTTATTCTTGCAGGTTCCATTCAGTTGTGGACCATGGGGAATTACCATTGGTATTTGAAGCAAGAAATTGTGACCAAAGAGGTTGCAGTAACAGCATCAACCCCTTTGGTGTGGCATTCTGAAAGACCCCTACGATTTCTTACTATTGCTTCTGGTATGATACCTCCAAACTCTTCCCAAAATTATAATTCTACTAACAGAACTTTGATAGACCGTCTTTGTGCGTTTGAGTATATTCTTGCGGTTTCTCGAAGTTCAATGGCGCCACCTCATGATTTCGGTCTGGTTGGAGTCATTGATGGGAAATCTATAAAAGTCACACCACTACGAACAGCTAATGTACCTCCGCCAATGGCAGCGCATGAACTGGAGGTGCAAGAAAATGCCATTGATATTGCTTTCAACCATGATGGCTCTTTAATGGCAGTTCTACATTTGAAGGGCATTGCACTTTTCGAGATGAACTTGAATAAATCTAACTCTTCGGATCCCTCCCTAACCGGAAAAGTTACCTTTGAGAAAATCGAATCTACCGATGATGTATTCCAACAGATTACCTTTACGAGTAAGAACCAATTGTTGGTATTACAGCCAATTGGGTCAACCGAACCAGTTAAGCGTTACGGTATCAATGAAGATACCGGCCGAATGGAACAAGTGCCATCTGGCATCACTACAAACGCGATAATCCGTACCATGTCCAGCTTCTGTGAAGATGAGACAAGCCATCCATTCGCTCAGACTAGTGGTGGAGAGATACATAGTCTAGCATTTGGAGAACATAGTTTTGGAGCATGCAACTTCTCGGCCTACGTTCCGTGGGTTGAAATGATCAAGTTGAAGGAGGATGAGTTTATCTCTTTCGGGATGTCTAACAATGGTCATTTGTATGCAAATAACCGACTGCTGGTCAAAAACTGCACTTCTTTCCTCGTCACACCCGCACACCTTATTTTTACAACTACCACCCACCTAATCAAATTCGTACACATAACAAGTGTTACTGGTAAGGAACCTTGCTCATCTCCTCAAGTATTGACTAACACACACAGATCTTGAAATACCCCCTGATGACCCCGAAATCGATGAGCGTTGCCGTAGCATTGAGCGAGGTGCTCGTCTTGTCACAGCAATGCCAACTGCTTTAAGTCTCGTTTTACAGATGCCCAGGGGTAATTTGGAGACCATCTTTCCTCGAGCTATGGTATTGGCTGGTATCAGAAAACTCATTGATGAAAAGAATTATAAGAAGGCTTTCACTCACTGCCGAACTCAAAGAGTGGATATGAACCTTCTGTACGACCATGCACCTAAACAGATGTTGTCAAATATTGGACTTTTCGTGGACCAAGTCAAGAAAATCAGTTATATCGATTTGTTCCTTTCTTCCCTGAGGTAAGACTACTACGTTTCATATAGTTTTGGATTTATACTAATCTTTCTATAGAGAAGAAGACGTTACCCAAGATATGTACAAAGAAACTCGCGTAATTTCGCCTCTTGAAAATGGAGTCGTCGAAATCAACGACACAAATGGGAATGTTTCACCTGAACAAAGTTTTGCCCAACCTGTGTCAAAAATCAACCGTATTTGTGATGCTTTCCTCGAAGTCCTGAAAACGAGAACTGCCACGAACCTACAGAATATTATCACAGCCAACGTCTGTAAATCACCACCCGCTTTAGAAGATGGACTTATGGTTGTGGCCCAACTCATGGAGAAGGACGAAAGTATGGCAGATAAGGCAGTTGAACACATCTGTTTCCTGGCAGATGTCAACAGACTTTACGAGAATGCTTTGGGTCTCTACAACTTAGATCTCGCTCTTCTGGTGGCACAGCAATCTCAGAAAGACCCCAGAGAGTATCTACCATTCATGCAAAAATTGCAAGAAATGACACCACTTCCTCGTCGACGCTTTGGGATTGATGACTATCTTGGAAGAAATGCCAAAGCTTTGACGCACTTGCATGAACTTGATGCTTTTGACGAGTTACAGGCTTATACACAAAAGCATGACCTGTATCAAGCAGCCCTCTCAATTTACCGGTACAATCCAGCTCGACATGCCATTCTAACAGGTCTCTACGCCAAACATCTGGAATCAAAATCTTCCTTCAAAGAAGCTGCTCTAGCATACGAGTCACTCCAAAACTACACATCAGCAACATCCTGCTACCTCTCCTCAGGACCCCAACAATGGCGAGAAACACTCTTCTGCGCTCTCTCTCAATCCCCATCCATCTCACCCGAAGCTCTCGAGGACATAGCAACCAACCTCACCGAAGCCCTAACCGAATCCCGCGACCACCACGCCGCAGGAACAATCCACCTCGAATATCTCTCATCCATCCCCAACGCCCTACGCTCCTTCTGCACCGGCTACTACTTCGCCGACGCTCTCCACCTCGTAGCCCAAAAACGTGTCCCCTCCCTCCTAGAAGAAGTAATTGACCCCAGTCTCGCAACCGCACTCGCCTCCTCCACCGAACTAATCGCAGAATGCAAAGCCCAACTCCTCGCCCAAGTCCCCCGCATCCGTGAACTCCGCGCCAAAGCCCTCGCCGATCCCCTCGCCTTCTACGAAGGCGAACGCGGAGGCGACGGCGAAATCCCAGATGACATCAGTATCGCCGCCTCCTCGAGAATCTCGACGAATCGAAGTCTATTCACGAGATACACGGGGAAACAGAGTATTGGCACGGCGGGAACGGGGGTGACTCGCGCGACGAGTAAGAATAAACGGAGGGAGGAACGGAAGAGAGCCAGAGGGAAGAAGGGAAGTGTTTATGAGGAGGAATACCTGGTTGCTTCTGTAGGCCGGTTAATTGCGAGGATTGAATCGGTTCGTGAGGAGATCTCCAGATTGGTCGAGGGATTGGTGAGGAGGGGGATGTGGGAACGGGCTAGGGCTGTGGAGGGCGCTGTTGCGGAGGTGGTGGGTATGTGTAAAGCTTGTGTTCCTGAAGTGTACGGAGTCGAAGGACAGAATGGGGGGAATGGAGAGGTACTGGTTGTTGGGAAAGAAGAAGAATGGAAACCTACGGGTGGTGATGCAGTTCTAGCGGAGAGTTTGGCCGCTGCGAATAGGAGGAAGGAAGCCCCTATCGTAGGGGCTTTTGAAAGGTTGAGTTTACTTGGTTCCTAGGTAGCGTAGCTAGCTCAGTTATTTGATAGGGTGAGTTTTTTTTTTGTGGAATGGAAAAGTTTACGGTTTTTTTGATTTTGATTATGATGCGTATGGATGGATAACTTTTCTCTCTCGTCTTCTTGTTCTGTTATGTGTTGAGGTTGCTGTTGCTGTCACTGAGGATTTTAAGGATGTGCGAAAAGAGTTCGGTTGTTTTGATGTTTTGACTTGAGATGAGTTGACTTGTATCTTTGGATTACAGTAAGTGGTCCCATTCTACCTACGTATTTCATCACATCTTGTGAATACCTTCTCGGAATCCGCTTAAGTCTTCACTGAGAGGAAACACGATTATGTTGACAATCAGACCATATCAGGAAAGGACCTTGAGAAGCTCATCCTCATGTTCCCACCCCTCTCTCGCTTGATACCCGAGCCCGAGCAAGGAGAAAAGGAACGTAGAAATGGACTGTGCTTCAAGTTCATACACATAGCGTGGATTTTGCGTGATTAATGAGCCAGGGAATTTCTACAACGCCATATTGCTTGCCCATTTTCGGTGCAATACAGAGGTTCCCATTTTTACATATCTTACAACATCTGTATCCCCACCTACACAGTGAGTTTCTTCAAGTCCTTCTTCTTGATCGTCACCTCAGGCTTCAATGTCAATCGCTTTTTGTTTGCAATAGCCCGTCCAATCTTCTCCAACATCTGGGATGTAAGTTTTCCCTTTTGCTTGGCCTTCTGTAAGCCTCTTTCATGGAGTGGCAATCTCATCAATTTGATCAACTTCTTCTTCACGTCCTTTTGGTACTCCTCTTCCTCCTTCCTAGCGATGTATTCCGGTTCATGACGAGTTCGGAAAACGGAGAATTTGTTTCGCAGCTCGTCGATTATTGAGGGAGGCATTGGTGGCGAGAAAAGAGTTGGGACGAAAGTCTTATGTTCGACGTCTATTCGGAGGGTGTCGGCGGCTCTATCCTTCTTTGCATAAGCTGGATTGGGTTCTTTCCCCGAATTTCCTCGGAGTTGTCCTCCTGGCCATGGAACTATAATATTCAGATCGGGAATTACTCGCTCCCAAGTTGTGTCTCCGTATTTTTTCCGCCAAATGTTTTGGTGAACAAGTTTTTTGACGATAACGTCGGTGCTCTTTTCTTTGCCATTGGCACCTATCGTTTTGATGGTATGGACGAGGCGTACTGAAT
This sequence comes from Hymenoscyphus linearis, assembly GCA_900536425.1. Classification (NCBI taxonomy): domain Eukaryota; kingdom Fungi; phylum Ascomycota; class Leotiomycetes; order Helotiales; family Helotiaceae; genus Hymenoscyphus; species Hymenoscyphus linearis. The sequence goes on along the minus strand of UNPR01000053.1, from coordinate 27,130 downwards.
TTATTGGGATAGGGAGTTCCTTCGAGAGAGTGGGCATTGATCCGGGTGTATTAGGCGGTATCATATATGAAGGTATGGCGATGTCAGCCTAGAGTATGAAAGTCAGTATTTAGTACTGTGATTCGACGAGGCTCCAGTAAGAAGGAAAAAGAGGAACATACCATATTTAGCCCTTTCACAGTAACTTCTGCTCTTTGCTTATCGATATCGATTACTCTCCCTATCTTGCCTTTATCATGACCTTCGAGGAGAACCACTCTATCTCTGCGTTTGAGATTGAGCAGTTTCCCACCCCACGCCGCCAACTTGTCTTCCAAATCTGGTTTATATAAAAGAGGCCCCCGAGCCAAATCCGAAGGGATGGTCCCATATGTATCTTTCAATCCTCCCACGTCTCGTTTTGGCGCCAGCGGACCCAGTTCGTAATCCTCTTTTCGCCATACTCTTGCTTGTTTCTTGAGAGCACTGTCCTGTGCCTTCATTTGGCCCGTTTGCTCATTATTGTTCTTCAGCCATATTTTGGCATTCTTCTCTTTTCGTTTTTCTAATCGTCGTGCGGCCTGACGCTCCGCCAGCACCGTCCGCCGGAAGACCTTCTGCATCGTGCAGGGAAGAGGAGAGGGAGGGGCGAGTTGGGAGAGCGAATTGGGTCGTCGTAGGCCGAGAAGTGACTTTTTTGGAGTTCAGAGCTTCCATCCATATTCTGGTCTTGGCACGCACGGCACGCAAGTGCTGGTGCTGTGGTGCAGGTGGTGGTATTTGGTCACGTGGTGCTACCGACCTACCTCCGACCGGGGAACTTTCTACCCGTGGACCATTTTATCCGAGGTTCTTTCAGGGGCAAGGGCGCTGGTGGGCGGAGGGACTTGGCTCGAGAGCGAGAGCGAGAGTCTAGAGTGTGGCTCAGCAGCTGGACTCATGAGATGCTTTCTTATGATGGGACTTCGTAATACGGGTACCTAGGGAATGTACAATATAATTCACAGCGAGGGAATGATTAAATTATCCTCCTGTATCACTGTAAGAGAAGCACTCGGTACCTGCAGTTACTGGTATCGGAGTCCGAAAATGCTTCCTTTCGCGATATTATTTTGGGGACTGATACGGAGCTATCGCTATCCTGGTGACTCTGGATGCTAGGAATGGCCTGTGGCTGAACACAAAAAGTCCTGCATATGACTCTTGATAGTCCTGAATTTCGGATTGGTTGGTAGAGAAGCCAATTAGTCCTGAACAGCCGAACAACCCTCTAATATCCACTATCACTATCGCTATCATTATCCGAGAGGGCAGAGGCAGAGGTAGAGGGCCAGAGGGGAGGCCCAGAGGAGAGGGAAGGCCCCCTACAGGTTGCCTTAAAAGCAACACCGGGTCTTGTAGGTAGCCGAAACTTGGAATCGTGGGGATGTGGAGGCGGTGGGATACGTAGAGGATTGTGAATGGATACATGTAAGGTAGGTAGTGGTTGCAGAAAGAGAGGCCTATGAGTTGTATGCTTCAGCGTGAGCAGGAGTAGGCATGACGTCCGTTGGTAATGCCATGTCTCGCCTCCTGTTTGTTTTGATATGATATTCCGAACGATGAATCATCAAAGGGGGAAAACACGGAAACACCACACGGCAGGACTTTTGAAACATACTTCGTAACTACGAACTACGAAATATTCAAAAGGAGTGAGACCACAACAGCCTTGACTTTTGGATCAAGATTGCTGGCAGTTGCGTTACGAACTGCCGGAGGTTGAATGGAGGTTGAATAAGGTTGAATAAGGAATGTCTGAAGACCTGTGTGATTGAGTAGCCATAGTCATAGCCATAGCCATAGCCACTGGCTCATAAATCGTCGCTTATGGACAAAGTCCGGAGTATCTACTTCGTAATCCTATTCATATCAGTCTGGAAAGACCATCGAGATAACCTCGTCTTTTGCTTTATCGGTATCGCTGTATCTAAATAGGCCGTAGATCGACTCCATAGATAAAACATATATAAGCATTTCTAGTCCACCGCTCCTCACCGCATAGCGTATCGTAAACTATCGTATGGGTATTGATACCCGCTTGAGCCGCTCTCCTCTTCCATACACTAGGTATCCAACGAGATTACCTCGCCAGACGGTCCTGACCGGTATCTCCATAGTAACACATTTCCCATAGGTATTACCCAGGATACCGGATTGGTACGGAGGCACAGTGCAGTAATTGTAACAGTGACCGTGACAGTGCTCTCACTCGCTCGTACGTTCACTCATTCACTCGTGGCAATTCGTCTCGCTGCTGCGCTGCCTGTCTCTCCTGCACCACCTGCACCTCAGCACCTGCGACTGCGACTCCGCCCATTAACTATCGCTAGTTTTAGTGTGCCCAGTCCCTCAGTCCCTCAGTCCCCCAGTCCCCCAGTCCCCCAGTGCCTGCCACTGCTGCCAGTGCTGCCAGCCTGCCAGCCTGCCAGTATGAAATGCCCCCCCCGTACCCCTGCCCTGCTGAGTCTTGCGTCTCGCCAGCGGGCCTTGCCTTGTCTCGCCAACCTGATCAGGCCGCCAAGGCATCAAATCCAAACCCGTTGTTGCTTGGGTCGTGCTTGCCTCGTCTTGCAACTTAACTTCGACCTCTCAAACTCAACATCACCGTATCCAATATCCATCCCCTTCTCTACTCAACCACCGCTATACAACACCGCGTCCGCCGCACTTCCATCACAGTCGCTCAGTTACTCTCTCCCATATCAAGAAAGACGAAATGGCGGAAATCCGTCGAAAGCTCGTCATTGTAGGTGATGGTGCCTGCGGTAAGACTTGCTTGTTGATGTAAGTCCTCCCATCACCCATCCAACCAACCCACCTCCGCGCTGGATCACCGAGAACATCTATACTAACCAGATCACAGTGTATTCTCTAAGGGTACCTTCCCAGAGGTAAGCATCCTCCGATAGACCCTCGATTAGCAGAAATCTTGGCCTGTTCCCTGAGGACCACACCGCGTCGACGTGAACCCTTCACGATAGCTTCAGCCTGCTCCAGCATCCCGCGGCAGACAGGCAGAGTTCCATTTACACTGCTAACGGATGATTCGTACAGGTCTACGTCCCAACTGTCTTCGAGAACTACGTCGCCGATGTCGAGGTCGATGGAAAGCATGTTGAATTAGCATTATGGGATACGGCTGGACAAGAGGATTACGATCGTCTCAGACCTCTCTCATACCCAGATTCACATGTCATCCTCATCTGTTTCGCCGTTGATTCACCAGATTCCCTCGACAACGTTCAAGAGAAGGTACCGTAATCCCATGCAGCCGATAGATAAGGCATCGCTGACACGTGCCCCAACAGTGGATTTCTGAAGTCCTTCATTTCTGCAGCGGACTCCCAATCATTCTTGTCGGATGTAAGAAGGATTTGCGGTACGACCAGAAGACGATTGAGGAGCTACACAAGACCAGCCAAAAGCCAGTCACTCCTGAGCAGGTAAGATAGCATCCAGAACAGAGGGTGTTCGAGACGAGAAGACTCGAAATCCTCGTACCTTTTGCAAACACAGACTAACAACACACAGGGTGAGGAAATCCGCAAAAAGATTGGTGCATATAAGTACTTGGAGTGTTCAGCAAAGACCAACGAGGGTGTCCGCGAGGTGTTTGAGCATGCCACACGCGCTGCTCTCTTGACCAAGAAGGTCCACAAGAAGAAGTGCATTGTTTTGTAAAGATACCGCGATCGACCTTTCTTTCTCTAATGCGAGTCGGGGTTATCTGGTCTTTGGTTCCTGCTTGGGGGGTAAGGATGCTTCTGGGACGAGATATGTGCTTGCAGAGATCGTGCATGACTCTTTCACTCGGCGTTGACCTACAATCTTTGATACGGCCTCCACCAACTCTAGCAGAACTCCCCAAAGTCATCAAAATACGACAATACCACCTCTTCATCCTCTCTTGGTTTCGGATATACATCTTGTGGCATGGAGGTTTCATCCCTCCGTGCTAGGCTATTTCACCTCTGTCTTCCCGCCACGGTTTTTTTCCTGCAAGATCTTGTTGTGTTCTTGCGTGTGTCTCTTTTCTCTTTTTAGTTTTCTCCCTGCGTTAAGAGTGGATATGAATCATAAGGCTATGCTCCATTGCTGTTGCCGGGTCTTAGTTACTTGGGTGCGTGTCATTTGGGGAGCAGATAGGGGGATTGCGCATTTTGTACGGTGTAATAGCAATAGGGCGTAGTCTATTAAGAGATATTTTTTTTTGATATGGGAAGAACTCTTTTCACTGGATTGAGGGGCAAGCAAGCCGAATGTGGTGTTTTTTCTCTTGACTGTGATGTCTGCTTTGATGTTTTTTCTATGCAATCCTTGTGTATGGAGTTCTATTGTTTTTTTCGTATGCCCCCAAATGCGTCTTTGCAGAATTTGCGGCCAAGTTTTTCATCATTAATCATGAGTTGGTTTTTTTTCTTTCTTTTCTTAATATAATACATACTCCATTCCATGTATTTTTCCAGACAACCACCACCAGCCAACCTAACCTCTTTTTTTTTTTAATTCAATCTTAATCCAATCTAATCTAATTAATCATTTTATTAGGCACACTCACACCTCTTGAGAGTTAAAGTAAAGTAAAAGGTTTCGGCTACGCTGTTTACTTCCCCCACCCCCTTCCCCCCTTCCCTCCCTTTTTGTGGATTTTTTTTTTGGGGGGGGGGGGGGGGGGGGGGGGGGGTTGAGATGGATGGATGGTGGAAGTTGGGAGGTGGATGTTGGATGTTGGATGTTGGATGTTGGATGTTGGATGTTGGATGTTGGATGTTGGATGTTGGATGTTGGATGTTGGATGTTGGATGTTGGGAGGTGGGAGGTGGTTATCCTCTTTTAATGGATGGGGGGGGATATGGTAATGGATTGGTGTGTGTTTGTGATGTTGTGTTTGTTTGTGTTTGTGATGTAGTGAGTGGTGGTTGATGTTATTGATGTGATGTGATTATCTATCTGTCTGTCTGTCTATCTGTCTATCTGGTATTTGGTATTCAATATCCAATATTCAATATTTACTAATCTATATAATCCCTTTCCATCATTTTTCTTTTTCTTTTTAGCGTTCTACGTGAGGGGTGCGTGTCTTTAATTCTCAGTGTGTGGTGTATTGTTATCGTATAGGCTATTGGAATGATATGATATGATACGTAGGTAAGACTTACGGAGTACAGTAGGGGATGATGTGAATGAGTGAAAGTGAATGAGTGAAGGTAAGTGGATAGATATTGTCGGTGAGTGAATGTGAATGTGAGGTGAATGTGGGTATTTTGTTGTACTGTACTGTACGTCATTTGGTGATGTAGGTGGATTGATGTGATAGATGTGTGTGGGTGAATGGATGGTATGAGGGTATGACGTCGGTGGGTGTAGGTAGGTGGCTGGGTGGGTGGCTTGTTGTGAGTTGGGGAGATAGATGAGGGGACATTGGGAGATTGATTGATTGGAAGATCTTTTGGGTTGGTTTCTTGGGACTTGGGATTGGGTGGGTGAATGGATTGTATGATGTGGATGGGTGAGTGAATTGATGGATGCTGAGGTTTAATTTGGTCAATTCACTTTACGTGTCAAGTCCTGGCTGTTGTTTACTTATTGGTATACCTATGGAATCTCCTTCTTTTCTTTTTTCAATTGATGAGATTGATTTGTTGAAATCCATCATCAGATGAATATGTTCAGAGCTGCTTGCTGGGCAGAACAGAACTACAACTTTGAGTCTTTGAGAGTACTTAGTGACGATCAATCATTCTGGCTTGAACAATACAAAGTAAGATTACAGTACGCATCTCTATTTAGGAGCTTATTAACAATGACTTTGAATGGGGATTTTCCTAAGTCAAAACCTCGTTCCTTAGAGTTTGGGAATTGTGGGAATGTATTCTACTTGTAAGCTACGAATCGACCGTGTAGACTAGGAAGAAATTGAGGAAATACCCATTGAGTGTGTTTTTGAACCTTTTACTCCTGGTAGTTTCGTTGGTATATGGATAGCAGGGTTCTAATTAGGTCTGTATTTTGAGCTTATTTTTATGACAGGGACGTTCGAGGTTGAGGATGATGTTTGTTGTAAAGAGCTTCTGTCTGTGTTTTTCTGCATCCTTTTTGGGGGGTTTGAAGGTAAATGTTTGATTTGATCAAGGGTTTTGAAAGGGTTGAGTAACCTGGCTTTTATTTCAGAAGTCTTTGTTATCCAAAGAGTTTCAAGTTTCTTGGTGTGGTATTTTCAGGACATGTCTCTAGATCTAGAGACTAGTAGTATCTTACAGTATCCCTTCTATATGTCTCATATAGAAATTAAAAATGATCAAGACTATTATGTGGTAGAATCGATACAGCTTAGTAAGATAATATATCTTAAATGCCATTGGTAGAAAGTAGTAAACTGTACTCTGGGTGAATATGTAGGGAAGTGAAGAGAGAAAATATATGGTCCTGATTAAGCGAGAGGATTGGATACCGAATGTATCTACGAATATTCTGCTCAGTTCTTAAGATTAGGAAGGGTTTCATGTATCTTTCACAGGTAGACAAAGGTAAGTATTACAGGGATTTAGAGTAGAAGTGTTATCTTCACTCACTCTATTTCTGTTCAAGAGAAATAAAAGCACATTCACCAAATTCAATCACGAGACCCACTTCACTCAAAACAAGCATATAACATTGTCCTATCACAATCTGAATTGATTCAAGTCTACCTGTGGGTTGGCAGTCGCAGTCGTCGAAATCTCATGTATAAAAACCATCTTCCTCTTTCTCCCTAGTATTCTTGCCGGTTAACTTTAGTACTACCACACAACATCATTACTTTCCAAGTAAACACAACCACGTCAACGCTCTTACAATGGGAAGTCATGATCCTATCCACGATTGGCTCGACAGAACGCTCGGTGGAAAGAAGAATAAGGATAGATGGACAGGTACGATTGCAGATTTTGGACTACCACAGCGTGGTGCAGGTATTGTGTCTACGTTGGGTACGGGAGGTATGAATCTGGGATTTATGGGGAGAATGGGTTCGAACTATATGAGTCCAAACACGTTAAGTCCAGGGGCGGGTCTAAACTACATGAATCAAAATCCCTTGAATCCAGGAGCGGGTCCACCATGGAATCCCCCAATGGCTGGTCCTCCCCAAACGGCTGGTCCTCCCCCAATGGTTGGTCCCTCCCCACTGGATAATCTACCCCCATTCACACCAAGAGGAAGACCTCCACGTCGATACTCCCAAGCACCACCTCCTAATATAGATGGTCTTGCTAAAATACTGGTACCACCACCACCACCGCTATATCCTGGGCAAGCGCCCACGGAAACTCCACCACCACCCTATAGCTCATACACCCAGTCCAGAAGCCCTTCACCTCCACACCTCCAGGATCAGATTACTGGAACCAACAGACAACTCCCCCTCCCCTCCAAGACCTCAAGGCCAGTCTAATCCTCCTCACTCAAGCCAGACATCGAATAACTCAATACCCATCAGCGGACACCAAGAACAATCTGATAGAAATTCCTTGGGGATTAGTCCCCGAAATGAAAATTCTTCGGATCAACCACAACGAAGACCAAGTTTAGAACATGCGCATACTGTGCCTGCTCGTTTAGGAGTACCAACCAGGACTTTCATTGAGGGGTTTGCGACTCAAGCACCCACGAGGTAGAGCGTGGAAGCTGTAGGACAACGTCCGGTTGAGAAATGAGAAACGGATGGCTTGGTGGGATGGATTAGTTTTTGGCGGGATTTTATATTAGTTACATATAGAGAAATAAGATCTATGATATTGTGGGGTTGGCGGTGCCTTGAATAGCTTGACGAGCTTGCGCTTGTTGTTCTCGCTGCTGGTGTTGTCCAGCTTGGGTTGTTGGTGCAGGGTTTTGCGGAGACTGTGTAATAGGCGGAACTCAAGGACTTCATGGGCCCACCAAAACCTTCCCACCCAGGACACAGTCTTCACAGGACCCTAGCACCAACAACTCAAGCTGGACAATAACAACAGCAAGATAACAAGCTCAATCTCGTTAAGCAATTTAAGGCACCGCCAACCCCACAGTGAAGGTGCGTTTGCAGGGTCGGCAGGGGTGCTGATGAGGCCTTCTTCAGTCCTGTATTCGCTGCCAGACTCTGACATGCTCAAGTAACAGTTATCAACGTTGTTCGTCGTTGATGGAGAAGCAAGATATTCCGGGGACGCTTGGCCAGCCTGGGATATGAAGTAGTCGTAACGTCAAACGCGTGAGAGGACCCTACAACAGAGCATCGAAGTCCGCAAGGCCAGAATCGTAAATAAATTTAATTAAAACGTCACTGATCAGTGCGCGCTCTGGTATTGTATTCGTATCTTGACTTTGATAGTGATCAGTGTTGGTTGACTATCAAAGTCAAGACACAAGGTACAATAATCTGGTATTGTATTCGTATGTATGTGTAGAGAACTAAGTAGAGTGTGGGCTATGGGTTCTATATATACCCGTAGGTCACATGACAGGCCACCTGTCTAATTAAAAAAACCCCTAATTTAGCCTAAATAAAAATGTAGGTTCTAAGTTTGGATCTTGGCATATAAATACGAGGTTTCAAGAGAGATTAGCAGGGCAAAATATAGAGCAACAGTAGGCTAATTTCACCACAAAGTAAAAAAGGTATGTAAATAAGTACTCAATTTAAAGAATTCTCTATATAGCTAATCTTCCTCGTCATCACTCGAGTCGTCAAGCTCAATTTTACTCCTATCGTCTTCCTCTTCTTCTTCTATTTGTATAAGCGCTCGCTCGAGTTTAACAAGTCTTTCTTATAGCGTCTTAGAGAAATGGGCGCTAGGAATTTAGTTTATACCCCGCCGGAGCTAGGATTTTCCGCTTTGAAGGTCATGTGACGCAGGTAATTTATATCTAATTAAAACTTGTCTAATCACCTAAATCACTAATTGTTATCACCTAAGGTATTTGAAAAAAAGGGTTCCATCGAATAAACAATTCATATAGTTTTTTATTCTTCTGAATTTACTGAATGATAGCTATAATTGATCACTCGTACTTTAAGGGCAAGGGGAAAGAATTTTGCCAGGCTATGTACGACACACGCCTGTGCTATAGTAATAGTAAATAAACACCTTAGTTGCAATCGTAGAATCGTACGTAGTCACAGTGAATCTCATCACCCACACTTAAAAAAAATAAAAAAAAATACAAAAAAAGGATTACCAGAAAGCAAAAAATGCAAAAAAACAAGCACAGCTTATAGTATGCTCGGACGAACTCACTACCCAGCGTTTCAGCTCTGGAAGTTGGTTTATCTCGTATTATCAGATGTCGTACCCATAACCCACGTCCCACCTCCCAACTGAGCCATTGGTACTAGTCTGATTACTGACAGGAAATGTCTTGTTTGTTAACATAGAGTACAGAGGCGATTGCGGGTTTGGGTAATTACCTGGTAGTCGGAATAAGTGAGATAATTGTTCCAGTGTAACTGGAATAATTAATTACTTGGATAAAGTAGGAGGCTTGTTTTGAATGCAAATTTTGATTTTTGGAGAGAAACGGTAGGCAAATGTAGAGACGATACTTAGGTGATTCATATTAGAATGGCAGGTATACGGGTGGCTGAGTTTCGCTGACAAGCAGCGATATTTGAAGTGTAGAGTGTGGTCATGCATAATATCAGCAGTCTTTAACTGTAGCGATCAGACTTTTGGCAGAATGGCGTATGAATCAAGAGCACAGGTTGCTGTCCCTTATTTGGATCCAACTACACGTCAGGTTCTGTTGTCCACCAGCTGTACTTATCCTCGACGTAGTGCTCCAAATTCTTTTTAGGGCTATGGGTTAGTTGGATAACCTCGCCATTTTAAAATAGCATTATGTAGTAACGGCGTAACGCAGCCGCTTACAAAGAAGAACCGTATACTTTGCTGGTGTGTAGATAGAAGGGTAGTGGTCTATAAGTTAAGAGCGCTTACTTACGGGATATGAACTTTTACTCAGAGCCTACTACTCATATAAAGTTTCAGAATAGCATCTTTTTGTTCACCAGAACATTCACTGACAGTGGTTTGGGTAAATGAATACCCCTATCCACAAGCGAGACTGTATGCTGATAGCGAATCATGTTTCCACAACAATCACTCACAGTGAATTCGTACAACGCCAGGAAATATATCTCATAATAACTTACGACTGTCCTCTTCAGCCATAAAGATAACCCCATTCTTAGGATATAACTTCTGCATTGGCAACCCGCCTTCACTTGAGCCAAGACATTCTGCCCCACCAACGCCATGTTCGCCAAACTGAAAACAAAATTTAGTTTTCTGAATTTCAGGGACCAAGAATCTCGAAGCAGGAGTCGGACTCGCAGCATTTCTGAGAATCGAGGCACATCAAGGAATAGTAGCCCACCTCGGTCTCGTTCTGTGTCTCGGTCGTCTGGAGATAAAATTCGACGATCGAAATCCGAAGCAGGTGGGAGACATAGGCGAAGGAGAAGCCCTGAGAGATCACCCAACCCTGAGCGTCATCATAGCAGGAGGAGAAGACACACAGATGACTCATCATCGAGAAGAAGGCGGGATCGAAGAGATGATGATTTGCCACCTTTGCCCCAGATACCAGACACTTACCGGGAGGATCAAGTTCGAGAGCAGAGGATTAAAGAAGACGCAGTTGAAGCGTGGAGAGATAATGAGAATGAGAATGAGAATGAGAATGAGAAGAGAGCTGAGAAAAGATTTGCCGGACGAGATGAGCGGGCTCTACCGCCTACAGGACAGCAGAAGGCTCTTCCACCGGTCAGAATACCAGTAGCACCAGTACCAATAAGAAGAAAAGAAGTTCCTTCCCCAGCGCAACTATCCCCGCAGTTACCTCAAGAAGGAGGAGCACAACTAATGAGAGTGCAACACCCAACCCCCTCACCATATCGACAACAATCCTCTGCGAAGTCTCCAACCCAGCACCCACCTCGAGCACCAGTAGAACCCATACGGAGGCAAGAACAAGTTATTTCTCCACCTAGACAACAGTCTCCTCAGCAGCATTTCCGAGGGAGAAATCTGTCTCCGATGGATGCAGAGATCGCCAAAGGCTTTGCAGAAATCCAGCGACACCAAGCCGAAGTAGAAGCCGAAGAAAATCGACGTGCCCGAGAAAAACAACAAGTAGCCGAAAGAGAGAAGCAGAGGAAAGCTAAGCTCCAACAAGAGCAGCAAGAAGTCGCCGCGGAAATAGAGCTGCAACGCAAACTAGAAGAGCAACAGAGAATCGCCGACAGAGAAAGGAAACGACAAGCAGAGCTAAAACGCAAGCTCAAGGAGGAGCAGGAAATAGCCGACAGGGAGATACAAGAACAAGCTGAGCTACAGCGCCAAATCAGAGAGCAACAAGAAGCCACAGAAAGAGAGCGACGTCAAAAGGCTGAGCAGAAACGTCTACTAGAAGCGCAACGTAAGCTAAAAGAGCAGCAAGAAGCTGTGGAAAAGGAGAAGAGAGATAAGGCTGAATTAGAACGTAGAGTACAACAACAACATGAAATTGTCCAAAGGGAGAGGCAGCGAAAGGCTGAGCTCAAACGTCAACTAGAAAACCAGCAGAGAAATGCCGAGAAAGAGAGAATAGCAGAGCAGAAACGCATATTTGATGAAGAAAAACGGGCAATCCAGGAACACATGGCAATGGCAGAAGCTGAAGAACAGCGAAGAAAGCACGAAGAGGCCAAGAAACTGGAGTGTGAGAGGCAGGACCAACAACAAAGGGCAGATGAGAGAGCGGCTGAAGAACGCCGTCGCCTGGAGCGAGCAAAACAGCACCGCGAAGCTCAAGCTAGGGAGTGGAAGGAACTCATGGAAGGGGAGGAAAGAAGAAAAGCCGAAGATATGAAGCAAAAGGAAACGCAGAGAGCAAGAGATCGACAACAACAACAGCAGCAACAAGTGCCACCCGCTCTCACAGCCCAGAACCTTGAAGCCCATGAAGACGGTTTTATTGATAATGAAGCCCAGAGCACGTTGAACAGAAGGCTTGGAATCGCCACCAGAACTATTCTTGAGGGCTATGCAACTTCCTCGGAGTTGTACGAAATGGAAGCGGAGAACACCTCAGATTTGCTATTAGGAGCAGCTACCAGAACTATCCTTGAGGGATACGCTACCAAGTCAGAGTTTTATAAAAGGGGAGGATGACTTCGCTAGAAAGGAAGCATTGGTGGAGCTGTGTGATCTTGAAGAAATAATAGAATGGCTGTAAGATATAACCTCAATCGACGCTTCAACTTTCTCTATCACAACTATCGTAGAGTGAATATTGGACTTGTTGAGATAGAGATAAAAGATATGGTCGCTACTCTATACACATCTGATTTGTAACATTATTACCTAAAAAGCCTTGTACAACCAAAGCATACGCGATCGATTCAGGATAATCAAAATTGATAAATCCTTGTTAACTTAAGTAATTTGGGGTGATTAAGTTGATTGTTCTAGGAAATCCAGCAGAATGAATTCTCTAGGTGTGTACAGAGTAATGGCCATGTCTCTTGCTTGTCCAGCAACCGCTTCCCAGTGCCAGATGAGCCTCCCTCAAGGTGGCTAGTAAAAGTAGTAATTACCCTAATCTTTTCTGTTAATTTAAGGTTACTAGTCTATACTTTGAGGTTGATTACCCTGATTTTCCCAGAACGCGCAATCGATTATTCCCAATTTTCGAACAAACTAAAAATATCTTTCCAAAGAGTTAAGAAAATGAGGCTACTTTACTACCACTTTTCTTCTCTACTGTGAGACTCTCTATAAGCAGGGTTGTGTCCTAGAACAGAATCTTTAGCGCCCCTCCCAAAGCGAAGAGGCTAAATTGAAATGAAAAATCTTGAAGCACTGATCAGGACCACATAAAGTCCTAAATCAGAAATGAACAAGTTCCTCTTCGGATTTAAATAATCTGGACCAAAAATAATATACATGGAAAGTTGAACGCTCATTGCCACTTAACAATGTGTATCGCAGAAACTCGTATGCTCCAGCTTGCGCAAATGTAGACAAGTCCATGCCTAGCATCTAGCCTCAACACCTTTTCTACTAACAGTTAAATACTTAACACCCTTGTATGGCTTTACCCCCTCTCCCACACCACGGCTTTTTCTCATATCAATAACCAGAGACTCCACCTTGATGCCACTTGCCAACCACCCTTTAACGGAAAAGCTGACTGATGCTGACGAAGGCATCAAAATCTTGTTTTGTTCGATTTTTCGTGCATCGTCTGCTGGCTTGTCAATCTTTTCCGATTTTGCTGGTGTGCTTTGGTATGCTTCGTCATAGTCATACTTTCCATCCAGTTTATAATTATTAGCTTCAAAATCATCGTCATCCATAAGAGGCCCAGCTGCAATCGTACAACGAAGGCTGGCGCCCCCAGCAACAGCAGCTTCCTTTGCTGGAATGTGCCATTCTAAGTTGCTGCCTCCGGGGTTATAAATTATATCGCCTCGGCTATGCCGGATCTCAGAGAGGTTTCTCACATCCTTGGGTAACGGTATAGAGACTACGAGATCTTCCAATGTGGGTATAGAAGAGGTTCCAGCGTGCATACCTAACCCGCCAAATCCAGACCCTGAGCGACTCCCGGCGTTGGATCGAGAGGACGACCCCAAAATCGACGAATTTCCTTGACCAGAAACCTTCGTAATGAGTAATTTCACCTCAAAATCAGATCCGGTAGGTCCAAGGTTTGTCTTGATTTCCACATGAACGGGAAGCTTTAAACTGGAAGTGTTTGCGGAAATACCCTGCCCATTCTGGAACGGTAGCAAATCGACTTCGTAGCCCGCTAGCACAAAACGTCCATCTGGTGGTATAAAGCTCAACTCTCCCGGCTTTTCCCTCCATCTTGCCAATCTCACACAAGGATGAAACACAGGCAATTCCATCACACTGTTAATATTCTGCTTCCCGGAAGGCGTTGAAAGGTTTAGTAGTAAGTCAGGAACCCCAGAAATCTTGGAGGTAAACGCAATAGTCCCATTTGCAAATGCTGCCAAAGGACGACCAGAAGGAGCGAGTGTCACCGAAAGCGTTTCCACTATGTCCACGTAGAGTTCGTTGGAAGTATGCCGTACATTCGCTCTTCGCCAAGGCAAAGATGGAGTATTTGCTGTCAATGCCGTCGCAGATGATATCCCTGGAATATTTGAGCTCGAGGTGGAAAAACCAGCTTTGCTAACGACGGCAGGTCAGAGCATACCAACGAGCTTGGAAATATGACTAACCCTGGAATGGTGATCCCTCCCAATAACTTTCCAATCCAACCTTCTACCTCTACCAGGTCTCTCAGAGCGTTTGGCTCCGTTGTGCTCACTGCCCCGGAATCACACATCTCGTTCAAAAGTTGGGCTATTATATCGTAGCTACTCTCCACCTTATGCGCCAGTAGAGGCGAGCCTACGAATTCCTCCAAGACATCTATAACGCGATGGAGGAATTCAAGCGCAAGTAGCGGTTCGATTTCGGAGGAGGACGTGAGGAGAAAGAGAAGGTTTGAGTGAATGAGACTGAGGACTAAGGTTGGAGGAGATGTATTGGGAAGGTATATCAGACTAGGTCGTGGTTGAGGATGGTTGGAATAGAGGGGCAGAAGTTGCTGAGCACTGAGCGGCCGACCAGTGTAAACATGCGAGAGAATAGGTCGGCTAGAACATGGTTAGTTTCCGCAATTTTGAAGCTTGAAGGACAGAGAGAGGGTGCTGCAGTACTTATTCTCATCGTAGACATGTAAAGCCTCAATGACCTCGCTCATGGTCAAGACTGGGTTGTACTTGGTGACATGCAAGTTCCAGGTGTGGGGTCGAGGGATTGAGAGCTCCAAGAAACGCACGGACAATCTTTGTGGGAGCGGAAGCGGGTGCCTCACAGGTGCTCTCGCCAACCCCAACTTTGTACGGAGCAATTTCAACTTCACATCAAACCTGGTAGTCCCATCCGCAGATCACCATGGCCAAAAGATCACTGGTAGACGACATCGGCGAGCCTGAGTCGCTTTCGGTTGCTTTGGCGAGAGACAGGGAAGATTGCTTGCCATGTCGGGTAGTGGGTGCGGCATCTCCTTTCCTTTTACAAACACTTTGTCAGAACTAACAATAGCCAGGAGCATCTGCGTTCATTGGACTCGGCGCATATAGTTGGTATTCAGGCCATACACAACTGGAAAAACAACGAGCAAAGATTTTGGCGAGCAAAAGCATCTTTGGAATGAAGAGTCGCCAGAGAGGGATTACGACCATCGCGATGTCTCTTGTAGGATTGGGCCTGTGGAGATTCGCCAATTGAACGTTCACCTTAGGGTGTTGTAATAACCGGATGTACAAGAAGATACTGTTAGGTTTGTCTATATAATTGATCGTATCTATCGTCGAATATCCACTAAACTGGGGCCATAGAACGATCCGCACTAGCTCCTTCTTTAGCTGCCCACTCCGCCTTTTCTTTCTCCAACTGAGAAGTCACAAATGCCGCTGTCATTATAGAATACACAGCTGAGAATGCCCACGGGAGTCCCCAGCCTACACCAAACCCAATATCCTCTTCCAGGAGCATGATCAGGATGGTAGAAACAATCGCAATGAAAATTAGCCCCAGGCCCCAAATCCAGCTCAGCAATAAAATCATTCTACGGAACCTTGGGCTGACTTCGTATCTTTTCATTACCGCCGCCCTGTATTCAACCCCTCCTTGGCCTTCGATACCGCCTGCATCTTCGATAAAAGCGAGTACAGCCGGGCGCCAAAGCGTCCCCTTTGGCGTCGAAGACATGTCAAACGGCAACGTTTTTTTCATCTGTGTCAGCACTGCAGTCCCACATAGAAGCAATCCGAAGTAGAAGCAAATTGTGGGAGACGGCATCGCGACGAGTCGAACGATCGGGTGATGGGGTATTGTACCAACTACCAATTCTATCTCAAAGACCGTGATACAAAGTAAGAGGTTGATATGTAGGAATTCCATCTGTGTCAAGTTAGCGACCACTTGACTGAGGGAGCCAGAGAACATGCCATTCCCCATCGTGTCCACCCCACCGGTCTCCATTTGGATGAAACGCTCGACCGGAACAATTTGAGTGATCTGAAGCTGTAGTGCGAAAAGGACAATAACCCAAACACGCCGGTTATTATAGCAAATACTACCATAAGTTAGTACAAGTTCTAAGGTTTACTCGGTGCGGTCTTTGTGTGAGAGCTGCCGAGTTAAGCAATTTCCTCAAAATGCCGTGTTCAGCGGCCCTCAAGTATGGGTGGAATTACGTACTGATTTGCATGCTCAAATTGGTGCCGAACTTGAAGGCATAATAGTATGAAATTGGCAAGGCGCATAGATCTATGACCAAAAGAGACACACCAATCCACATTATCAGTCGCCTTCTCTTGTGTGGTGTATGCAACCTCGGTAATGGCTCTACACAGTTCATCGCTTGCGATGGCTGTGAACTGGCCCCGTTCGATGATTCCCCATCGTGAAAAACATTCACATTCTCAGGGGCCATAACCGTGTTATCCTGCATTCAGTTCCCGGTGAATTGCGAGCGCGGAGAGCGCGGAGAGCACGTCCGAGAGGCAAGACTGAGAAGAGAATAGGACAAAGAGGAGGCCGATGGAGTAGCTGCGAGAAAAGCAAGTCAAGTATAACTAATAAAGTTCACATCGAAAGGAGTTCGAGTGCGGATTGTCAAGTATGTAGTGTGTAGAGAGAATGCGATGTGATGTTTTGTAACAAGTTTCCCGGCATTTTCCTTGACGGTGACGTCGTATGGGTAATCCAGCTGTGGTGGCTTGCATGTCACTTTCGCATACTCACACCACTTGGACCCACTTTATCTCTCTACAGTACCGAGACTACCGAGTGTTAGCGTAAGTCGATTTAAAGTATTAAGAAGTTTTATGTTATTTTAGGACAATTGACTTATAGGTAAGTTTGAGTTTGCTAGAATCTTCGAGTAATTGATTTTAGTTTTCTAAATAATTAAAGTACCTATAACGAAATACTTTGACTTAAGTTACGCTACCTACTCGAGTACCTACCTAGGTACGCTACGTTGCAGAAAGAAATGTCTGCCACGATTCTTGTCCACAGGGGAGGGTACTGTACCTGCAGGGCTGCTGGTTCGGCATATAACAACTACCTACAGTGAACTTTTCTCTTCCACATGTAAAAATAATGTTGAAAATAAGAAGTGATTGATTCTTCAAATAAAAGTTTGATGCAAAATTACAAGATCAACTATACCTAACTTGTGAATTGGTTCTGCTGAAGCACAACTTCATAAGTTTTAGGTTTTGATGAATCAGCTGGCACAATGTAGGTCCAGCGCTGCTTTAAAGTCTTAAAGATAGTTGCTTCTCTTTCAGGACTCATTCACCCGCTTCAGAGAGCTTCAACATTCTTCCACCTCTTCCTGCCAGTCTCCACGCACTTTTCTTCGCATCAATACCACCAATTTCTTGCAGGCTTCTTTTATTTATTCGCCCATCAAGTGTCTCACCCCCACACCCGAACGCGCAGTATCGGCGCATCCGAATACAGATCTCTGCAGGTCATGAATAGATATCGAGGTCCCACGATTGGTGGCACCTCAAGGGCCACCGCAACTACCACATGCCAAAAGTGCCTTAAGAAAGATAGGTCCATCCCCGATTCTATTTCTTCTCAAAGCTAACCATCACCACGCCATTACTCCTATGAGTGTAAAGCAGTCGCGCAAGAACGCCCTTACGTTTCTCGCCCTTCCCGAACACAACAATTTCTTAACCCGAAACTTCTCCCAAAGTTAACGAACGATGCGCCCCAGGATCTGCTAAGAAAGTATGCAAACTCGAATTCCCAGTCACAGTTTTCTATATCATGCAAGGAAGGCCTCCTGCTTTGGTTGCCCTGTGTTGTTTGAGCAAAGCTGGCGATTTGAGTTTGCGCAACCACGATTCGTGTGCTAATTGTTTCTCCAGGAAAGGAATCGCGGATGAACAACTAGCAAAAGCAGAGCTGGAGCGGGGCCGCAAACGGGAACGTCAAAGTGAAACTCCGGAAATCACATCAAAGAGAAGACGGTCAGCTTCTATGTCTTCAGTATCTGTTTCTACTATATCTACAACAATGTCCCGATCGCCTTCTCCACGAAGATCGTATGCGGAAACTCGACAACGCAGGCCCAGATCTGCCAGTATGTCACAATCTCCAGCTCCCAGGAAAGATGCCAGTCACCAGGATCGACGATGCAACAGCATATCTCAATCCCCTCAACCACCAAGAGTAAGCGATCTAGAAAAGAAACGAAGAAGGGATTCTGTTTCCTCGGTAGACTCGTACACTTCGGTGAATAGGAAGGAAAATATACGTCCGTCAAGAGAGAGGGGAAGCAGTCGGAGTACGCGAAGAAGGTTCCAGCAAGTTAGTCCTCCTGCCAGGGGTAGGAAAACCGAAAGTAGCAGCCCCCATAGAGGCAGAGGAAGGGTAACAGGCAATCACGAACAACAGCGAGATAATAGGGATGGTGGTTCAACCCGCAACAATGGTCGAGATGGACCGGCGCGAGAACGAAGTATGAGTCCATTCAGCAAGCGACTAGCCTTGACACAAGCTATGAATATAGGTCGTTGAATTGCCATTGTTATATCTGGGTGTAGGATGGATAGGCGACTCTGGAAAGTCCTTTTTGTTGTTGGTAGACATGACTTGAGAAAAGCCAAAGTGTAGTTATAGATCGATACCCCGTGTTTAGTATCCGCGTTTGAGTCCAATACAGGATTTGTCCGGGAATGAAGGACTCATTTTGGTGATAGGAAAGCAGAAACTGTACTGCACATATTTTCCAGCTATTGCATTTCCGAATCTTCCTTCTCACGTTGCTCCTCTTCCTCTTCTTCCCGCTCTCTAAGTTTAACACCCTCCACGAGAGCAACACCATCCATACCCATTTCCTCGCCGCCCTCACTTGCAGTAATGGCACCATTTCCTGCTTTTGACTTCGCCGCCTTTTGTGCGCCTTCAATCCTTTCTCTAACCATCCGCGCGATCGAATTCTCAGTGCGAACATTCAGCACATCGAGTTTCTTCTCCAAATCCCTCTTCAAGTCCCAATTGGGTTTTTTAGGTTGCAGCTTGAATAGATCCATGCCTTTATCATCCTGTTCGTCCTCCTCCGCCTTTTTCCTAATTTCCTCCTCGACCTCTTTCGCCTGTTGCTCCAAGGTTTTTTCCAACGCGAGTGTAGGAGGGGCCTCAAATCCTAGCTTGGGGCCTTTGGCTTCCGCATCGTAATTTCGGCCTGAGAGGTGTAATTTTGCGACATCTGGTTCGGCGGGTGGTGATGGTGAGCGTGTTGACTCTGGAGCAACAACTTCGTCACCAGGTTGTTTGCGCTTCAATGACTTGAGCTTTGCTAATCGGGCTTTGCGCTCATCTGCTGCTGCGCCCAGCGTCGCATGTGTGGCCGACATGTTGCTGATGATTCGAGGGCGAAAGAGTCAATTGGTCTGTATTGTATCTGTATTGAGGTAATGCTGGCGATGTCGGCAGAAGTAAGTGTGCTGTTGTGAATGGGCTTGATGTTATGTACTTGTAGGTGCAGTACAGTACCGTAAGGTGCCTGAAAATGGCGAGGCTTCAAGGCTGGTCCTTGTCCTTTCCTCAGCCTTGTCATCAAAAAATTTGCCGGCAATTGGATTGCAACGTCGACTTATCCTCATTCTCCAGCCTTTGCTCGACTTTGTCAAATCAATGTGGCCCACAAGCTGATGCCTCTCCGATCTGCGATCCTACCGATCCTACCAAGACGGGCCTCAATCCTCGATCTCCCTATTCTTCCTTTCCTCGCGCCTAGAGTTTTTCAACCATGGCCCTCCAAGGGTCGGCACAGCTATTCAACAACAACAGCAAGAGCAACTTCGACGTCAACAACTCAGTCTGCTGAGCAAAGAAAGGATGTTGTTTTCGATATAGTGGGAAAAGAGCTTGGTTCTACTGTTACTGAGCAGGAACAGAAGTTTCTTCATGTAGATTTCCAGCCGGCTTTGAACAACTCAAGGATCAAGAGCACAATAGCTTCGGACGGCGATCGACCCGAGACAGTGAAGAGTCCAAGAGAACAACTCACTGAGAAAGTTCATCAAAGCTCTCAGAGAAGGCGGCTCTCGAGGCCAACAAATTCCGGACAAAGTGGCACGGAAATATGGGAATATTGGTCTTCCGACCCTCTCGGCTCAAGGTCACCAGCTCGAACCAAATATCGCAGCGTACTCAAGCGAACCCCAACAGATTTTAGCAGTAGAAGGAGAGAAGGCAGAACTTCTTATTTTCTACGTTTCTCAGCAAAGCTCAAAGTTGGACGTATTGGCAAATTTGTAGCGAGGCGCCTTTCATATCGGAAACATCATTCCAGGCTTGGGGCACAGAAAACTTATCAGCGAGATGGAAAGCAGTCTCCAGATCCATCGATTAGATTACTGGAAATGAACTATGAAGGTAACTTCATCCCCCAGTACAAGTGGCTTGCACGCGACAAGCGTTTCTTCTCACCAACTTTGTTCGATAAAAAGCTTTTGCATGGCTCTTCCGATTCTTTGAAAGAAGAATGGGGAAAGCTTGATTTCCGAGCAAAAGGATTCAGATGGCCGAGGCTCATGTTTCTGGCTCTGGATTGCTATCCAAGCAAGATCTTGAAATTCATCAACGCTACCTACTGTGCACCTTACCCCTCACCAGCTGCTGTTTGTGACAGCCTTGATTTTGTTATATTACACTATTTGTTGGACTTGGAGCCGTCCCACGAGAATCATAGTGTCTATCTATACAAAACGATCGTCAATATACTTCTGCGGGGGCCTGCGAATTATACCTACTTGTCCCAAAACGCGATATACCACTTGATACTGCGTCTGCCCAGCCCAGGACACGTAGTGGACCTCTACAGGAGTCTGGAGAGATTGAACAACCCCCTAACATTATGGACCTTGGCCCAATTTGCTTCTCGATTGTCCCGGGCAAGTCCTGATTACGAGGAAATCGTCTTTGAGATGCTACAACGCTTGGGGGATCTCAAGACTGATTTTAATACCCCAATGATGGAGAGTCTTTGCACGACTATTCTTCTATATTCAAGCCTAGATGCAAAGATTGGACACTCGGAGAAGTTCGAATACATGCTCAAATGTGGCTTGATACCGAACATAATCACTTACAATGTCCTCCTCTTGAAGAATCTGAGGGCCGGGGATCGGCTTGGCAGCTGGCGTATATTCGAGATGATGAATGAAAGCGGACCAGAGCCAGATGCTTACACATACTCAACTCTTTTGAACGACGCAAAGAGGAGGAGAGACCGTGGTGATATTGAAAAACTCATGAAATCCTACAACCGTAAAGGCATGAAGAGCGCGCACGTTGTCGTTGATGCGCTTCATTCTACTTTATTTTGCACTGAAAGTGCCGAGAAAAGTATCTGGGACCCTGTTCCTGTGGACAGAAGTGCATTTCGGGAGATGCTGCCCTATT
Organism: Hymenoscyphus linearis; assembly: GCA_900536425.1. NCBI lineage: Eukaryota > Fungi > Ascomycota > Leotiomycetes > Helotiales > Helotiaceae > Hymenoscyphus > Hymenoscyphus linearis. The sequence goes on along the minus strand of UNPR01000053.1, from coordinate 5,591 downwards.
ATTGCAGACATTTTCATTTTGAGCCCTTGGCTCGCCTTGTACCCGGGTTGTCCACGAAGTACCCACAGTACATGAAAGAAGATTATACACAGACATCTATTGGTCCAGTTAATCTTTCCAGTATAACGGTAGATCCACCAAAGCATGCTCTTGTGGTTATGATTACAGCTCTGCTCAGAGGCTACAAAGACCCTGACACGCCAAAGTGGTTTTACGAACATTGGAAGAAGTTGGTACAGGATTGCGATCCATTCATCCTTGAGATTTCCATGGCAGATGATGGGCATTACTTGTCTGTCATTTACAACAGTCTTCTCAAATCTTTAGGTCGCCATGCAATCAATGTTCCTTTGTGTCTGAAAATCCTTGGGGAGATGAGCAAACCTTTACCGGCTGATAGCCCCGCAGAGCCTTCAATTCGACTACCCAAACCAACTGTAGCAACCTGGAACATTCTTGCCGAGCTCCTCATGCAACACAGACAGCCTCGAGCAGCCGAAAAGATCTTGACCATGATGCGGGAGCGTGGCATCATCCCAACAAAGGTTACCTGGAGAACTCTTGTGAAAGGTTACGCCCAGCTGCAAGATATCGGTATGGTCATCAATACTGCAGATCGACAAGAGCGTGCGGGTTACGCGACTGATTCTTCCATTTTGAGAGTCATCAAAACAGTCTCCGACCGTCGAGCTTTGGTTGAAGGGCTGAAAGTCGCGGAGATGGTCAGGTTGGAGTCTGATTTGAAGCAACATGAGCGTGAGCTCGCGCAAAATGCGTTGGCACCTGTGGAGCCCGAAGTCGTGGAAGAGGAGGTTGAACCAGAGGGGATTATTGTTGAGGATATGCCTTTACGGGGACCTGCCAATGCGAACAGTCGGTTGGCTAAAGTGGTTGAAGACTTGAAGGGCGAAGATCCTGTGGAGGAACAGAGTAGCAGTATTGTCTGAACGTTGTTGTAAGATTTGCATGAGTTGGAAATGTTATATGATGAATTATGCTTCTCCTTTTTTTTCGGTACTATAGATGTAGGTATGGTTGGTGGCTAGATTCTTAATACCCAATCCGCGTTGGTCCTCCTTGGGAGCTGATATCTTTATGTCATGTTTGTATGCGTTTTGGGCACTCTTATATCGCTCTTTGGCATATAAAGATGTTGAAGAACTATTTCATACGTGTAAAAAGGGTCTCTGTAGATACAGAGTGTGGTACCTAGTAAAGCGTCGACTTTTATCATAACTCATTTCTCAAGTCTTGAATTATCGAATTACTTTAACTTATCGGGGTAATCATAATAATTCATTCGTTACTTAATTTCATTAACAAAAAAGATATAAGAATAATTAGAGTAATTACTATGCAAAAGTTTTGGATAACTTTTGAACAAATTAAGTGGGTGGAATAAATATAACTGTTAATATAATAGGAACGGGTTTACGTACCTAGTATCAAATGACTGTCTACCTAGGTAGCTAGCTCAATTACTGCCCATAAGCCCTGAGGTAAAAGGATCACGTGGAGAGTGTCTAACAATTAGAGCGTGAAATGGGCACTTATTAACCTAGTGCTGCCGCTCTACCCGCGAAGAAACACCGGCCGTCGGATACTTTATTGCGATTTTCAACGATAAGATAAGACTTGGAAACAAAAGGGAGATTTTCCTAGCAACTCTAAGGAGGGAGAATTGATTTTTATCAAAGGGATCTTGTGTTTATTTAGTACTTTTTTACGATTTATTTTTGGTATAATTTGAAGTGGAATATTCATTTAACGTGACGAAAGTGACCTACGAGTATTATCAGATAGAGTAACCCCACCTTAAAAGCCACACAAACCCCCACTTTAAAAAAATCCCTTCTTATTTTCAAATAACACAATCCGAAATCATACAAAAAGAGAATAAAACGCCTACTTCACTAGGCTGCTGCTTTTAACTTTTTTGGCCATCACACAATGTTCGCCCAAGGCAAGATAAATTCTCGCCTACCTAAACACTTACCTTCGATGCAGTATTTTCTTATTTTCAAATCACGGTTACCTTCGGCGATACTAAAATTACGGTGCTCACAGAACGGGAATTAAAAGACCATCAAGTTTGTCTAGAGGCACGTCGGTTTTTAGGATCTATTTAATGACAATAGAAGGTTTTGATCAGAGTTTTACTCTTGTAAATCTCAAATCTCAAATCTGATAGCTCGTTGGTGTGAACTAAGTACTGAGTTCTAAAAAGCTGACTACAGCGCCTTCTTGACGTGAGGGGTATTCGGACGGATGAAGTGAATGAATTATTAACCTCTGTGAACACAACCCTTTGTATTTGTTTTGTTTTGTTTTGTTATTCACACTCGGATCCAAGCATTTTCAGCTTATGCCGGCGTTTGCTAGCTACGAGTCTATCTTATTCAAGTCCCTGGTTTGAACAAGACACTTTTAAGTCTGAATAGGATCTGGTATCTGGTATCCAAGATCTAGACGACAAGAGGTTTTCCGAAATGGTGAAAATACATAATTTAGAGGCAGATTTGGCAAACTTGAGGTTACAACCGTGTAATTAAGCGAACTCGCTTAATTAGCGAGCTCGCTTGCGATGTCAATAAACCAAGGCTTCATAACAAAGTCTAGTCACAGGAGTGGTAGGGCCCGCACCTATTATTATTATATACGGTAAACGACTAATATGCCCCTGAATTATTTGATAACGACCAAAATACCCTCTAATTAATTCTTTTGCGACCGAAATACCCTCGATGTACCCCTCATTTTATTTATATGTGTTCTACATATAAAATTAATGAAAATTAAAAGGGGGCAGTTCTGTCGCTAGGGTATTTCAGTCGTAAAATAGGGGTAGTTCTGTCGTAGGAGCATTTTTACTACTATGATACTACTCATTATTTTGTTAGCGTTTTCCATATTGTCGTTATAGTATTCGAGTGAATATACTGAGTATATTCACTCGAGGGGGCAGATCACCTGACTAGGCTGGTCCTGCACGGACCACCTAGTCCTGCCTATACTATTCTGGCACCACTTCCACACCTTAGACTCGGTGTGCAACATTACAAGTAGATAGTTAATACTAAGGTATAACCATCTACTTGTATCGCACCCTTATCTCAGACGAGATAAACCGACACATATAAATGTAATGAATAGACCATTAGTAAAACAGGGGTAGTTCTGTGGTAATGATATTTTTACTTCCATGATACTACTGATTCTTTTGTTAGCGTTTTACATATAAATGTAATGAATAGATCATTAGTAAAATAGGGGTAGTTCTGTTGCAATGATAATTTCACTTCTATAACACCACTTATTCTTTTCTTAGCGTTTTCCATATAAATGTAATGAATAGATTATCATTAGTAAAACAGCGACAGAAATACCCTCTTTTTACGACAGAACTACCCCTATGAATCGAGCATAACTTAACTAGTAAATTTACTAGTAAAGTAGTGAAGGGGTACATCGAGGGCATTTCGGTCGTACAAATATTAATCAGGGGGTATTTTGGTCTTTATTAAATAATTCAGGGGCATATTAGTCGTTTACCGTATTATATATGAATATCTTTTAAAATCAGGTTTAGACCCTTAAATAATAAGTAATTCCCTCTAGACTCAAGAATGTACAAAATAGTGACGAATTCTATACTAAAGGATAGCAGGTTAGTAAGGCTCGTTTTAAGGCGAAGAATTAATAGAATTTCAATACTAGAATATCGTGAAAAGGTTACGTGTAATCTGCCTTGGAAGGATTCACCTAAATTAATTACGTGTCTTTCTTTATATCTGAAGTATAATAGGGAAGGATTTTCTACTAAAGATTATTTACTGGAAGATAAGAATAAGGATAAGGACTAAATTAGATTCTATATGCGTGTTCATCTTTCTGCGTAAGGTACTTCTTTCACTTCTCTTGACTCTGCTACCAAATTTCTGTCACATCCGGTACTGCAATACCGACGATCGTGTGGTTCTGCCGCCCACTATTCCCACTGCTCCTCCATTCGCAACTTTTCTCTTTGAAGGCCGAACAGATCTTTTCACTGTCGGTTGAGCTCTTGGCTGAGCTCGAGGGGAGAGGATATAAGTGGAAGCTTCTTCAACCCTGAAGTCATTGTGGTGGCTTAAAGCTTTCTTGTAAGGCGGCTCTTCCAAGTGCGTAACAGTATCTTCTTTGGTGAAATTCGCATGGTATTTGGCCATGCTAGGAGGAGGTTTGGGACCAGTGCCGAAAATGTCGATGACGCCAGCATGTTGTCGAACGCATTTCTCTGTAGGCATCTGAACTACAGTACTATCTTCCTCCAGATCCTCTGCCCCCACAGTACGTCCATCTGCGGTAACCTTGAAGACACTGGACTTCCTGCCGAATAAGAGACACCGACTTGCCGTCCACCGTTGATCGGGCTTACGCTTAATCATCCCACCGAGAATCTTCGTTAAGTTATCGTCCTCTCTTGTCCTTAAGTGTTTGTAAACCTTGTCGCACCACATAACATTCCATTCGTCCCCTCGGCTATATTGTTGTGCGTTCGGGGGTTTGGGTAGATGATACGTCCATTTAAGCATAAGAATCCCCGCGGACCATATGTCGATCTTACAACCATATCCGTTAGACCCGTAAACCTCTGGCGCAGTAAACGTCCTCGTTCCACAAACCGTCTTTAGAAGGCTGTCATCAGTTTCAGCCTTGGAAAGACCAAAGTCGGCAATCGCAATAGTAAGCGGGTGTTTTTTAACAAGGATATTTGCGCCTTTGAGATCGCGATGAGCATTTCCATGATTATGGAGGTGTTCTAGGCCTAATAATATCTGAGCAAAGGCAGTGACATATTGACTACCAGGCACGGGGACATAAATTCGTTCCTTTTTATGTATTTTCAGAGCGAACAGTCGTAAGCGCTATTAAGCATATAGGGTTTTTTATACTAGGGAACATATTAGTATATTACAGATTTTAGGATAAACATTAGTATAAACGTATACTCGACCCGCCTATAGTAGTAGTAAAAACGTCTAAAATCGGGACGTGTTAGAATAGAGCCTAGGGATATTCTTTAAATACCTTCTCGTCCTTTCTAGCTTACTGGCTGGCTGGCTCGCTGGCTCGCTGTTTAGCTGTCTGACTGACTGACTGACTGACTGACTGACTGACTGTATAGATGGCTGACTGTATAGCTGTCTGGCTGGCTCTCTCGCTGTCTGTCTCGCTGTCTCGCTGTTTAGCTGACTGGCTGGCCGACTGACTGACTGACTGACTGTATAAATGGATGGCTGACTGGCTGGCTGGCTGACTGTGTACCTGTTTAGCTGTCTGGCTGTATAGCTGTCTATCTGGCTGTGTACCTCTCTACCTGTTTAGCTGTCTGGCTGTATAGCTGTCTATCTGGCTGTGTACCTGTCTACCTGTGTAGCTGTCTCGCTAGCTGACTGACTGTATTGTAACGAATACTCAAACTGGCTAACTAAACTTGGCTGGGTGTTCGCTGGTTGGTATGCTATGATAAGAAGAAGACTATCGGGTTGTTCACTTGGAAGTGAACTCGTTACTTGTATCAAAGATGTCAAACAAATATGATAAGATTG